>OX155969.1:19940926-20220231 GCA_944548615.1 Micropterix aruncella | reverse complement strand
GTTGGTTGTCTTTGACTTGCGAACTGAGATGTAGGTTTACAAGGACTTTTTAATGTAGAAACACTCACCCTTCAAACAACCAATCTCTAAACTAAGCAACCATCCCTCCTAAATAATAAAATCACTCGATTAGATCTTAATTCGAGCAAAAAAACAATAAAATACTTGTTTTTTGTCGGATTATGCCGTCTTCTTAAAAACTAGATGACAGGTGACAGGTGGAAGAATTTAAAATTTCGAATTTTCTTTTTCATTTTCAAAAAGTGGTTATAAAGAAGCTGCGATCAAAAGTAGTCAGCGAAAACCTTAAAATTAATAGCGTGATATGCCCTTATCTTTATGAAAGGAAGCACTCGGCTCTCTCCAATTATTTGGAAAGTTTATATTAACCTAAATGATGTATTTACAGTGAATAAAAATTAAAATATGTAAAAATAATATAAAATATAAATATAAATAATATAAAATAATATAAACAGTTGTCGGACGGTTAACTAATCATCGTTTTTAACTAAAGACAAGGGGTTGACTTAATTTGCAGGTAAGATTCGTGAAATAGGGTCAATTGATTCGATTGCATAGTATGATATTCTCGTTTTTCATGTCCTTGTTGTTAAATATTTCTCTCTTTTTCTGCTGAAAAGCTCCACACTAAATTATGCAAGTAAAATGCTTACACGATGAAATATTAATGGGCGCGGATGGAAAGCGGCATCAACAGCAGGGCGGCGGAATACACCATAAATTACCCTCTGAATGCTAGTGATTCATAACGCCTTTAGCTTCTGCGGGTAGTTTTAATAAATAAAATAACCCGTCCCTCCCAACGATCCTAGCCGCCCCCCCTCCCTACGTCTGACTATTCCTTCTCCTGGTCGAGGCGCAAGGAGAACAGTGGGCAGATTAATTAGATGGGCCCGATAACCGAAGCAACTAAGCCATATGCATAATGGCGATGCCCACTGATAGTAAACCTAGAAAGATAGCAGAATTGGATATTTGGACGGTGAACTTAGCACAACTGCAAAGTACGGTAATTTTTTAGCAATCAAGTAATTAGGTAAATATGTAGTATGTAGTATTACAATTGTTAAAAAGTAATAACTAGTGTAATAAGAAAGGTTAGATAATCATTAGATTCATTTCTAACTTGTACTTGTCTTACGAAAAAATACGGAACCCTATTTAGAAATTGTAAATACTATCGTGATATTTATTAGATTCTATATCAAAGGTAATATTTTGTTTAGCTTATTTAAGTACAAAAATATTTAGATATTAGATCATAAAAACCAATAAAATTTTTGATGATTTCTCTAAAAAAAAAATTATTATGTTTGACAATGAAATTTTACTAGAAATATCCGCGAAATGACACGCGAAACTATTCTAACGGCTTTCTATGTATCTATGGTAATATTGAGATATTTGGTATGGATTTTAGGATGCGTTAGAATTAGAAAATAATATTACTGTGCGCTCCGGGAGCAAGCCGCCAATATTGGTCGTTACGTAGTCAATGGTGTTCTGATATGCAATCAAATTTGGTCGTTACGTAGCCGAAGGGTAAAAACAATCCTGATCTTTTATATGTACTTTTTCCCTGATAGGGGTGTGCAAGTGCACCCCCTTGCATACTGCTGACGGCGCCAATGGTGCTATTTTTACAAGCTTTTATTTACCTTGAATATATTACTTAGTATGTATGTATGTTTGTTTATGTCAAATCTTGGAAAATAAAATAGAAGCACTTCTCTTATCCTATGAAGTTGAGATTTCACATGTTGGTTAAGCTCCGATGACAATGCATTTTTATGGTGAGAATGACCTGATTCCACAACCAGGATCGGCTTCCGACAAGGATACTCTTCCACGTTCAACAGCACAGACACAATTTTGTATACGCATTCAATTATGATACCCCGTTCTAAATTTTACCATGACATGGCTGCTACACTAAGGGACTCCTGAGCGGTTAACAGCACAGACACGATTTTTTATACGTATTGAATTATGACAGTCCGTTCTTAACTTCGCCACGAAAAGGCTGCTCCGTTCATGGTTTTTCTTAATTAATTCGAAATTCTATATAGCATCCAATTATAATAACCCGTTCTAAGTTCCACTATAACACGGCTGCTGCATCCAGGGTTGGCTCGAGACAGATCATTTTAATAAAAGCTTGTTTTTAAAAATGTGTTTTTGCTATTACCTTATCCTACTAATATTATAAACGCGAAAGTTTGTAAGAATGTATGTATGGATGTTTGTTACTCTTTCACGCAAAAACTACTAAATGGATTTTGATGAAACTTTACAATAATATAGCTTACACATCAGAATAACACATAGGCTATAATTTATAAAGATATAGTGTGAATTATCCAAAATATAACGATAAGTGTCAAGTAAGTAAGAAAAAAATCTGCCATCTGCGAGCTATTCTGGCGTGCGCCGCAAAAACCGTTGGAGTTACACGTATATAATGTACTAGCTGCGCCCCGCGGTTTCACCCGCGCGGTGATGGAAAATTGTAATAATGATGATAGAAAGTATTTTATATTTTCGTCAATTTTTCAATGTTTTTATATTATTCTGCTATTCTGCGAAAAATTGACGATCTGCTATTCTGCGAAAAATTGACGAAACTACAAAATACTTTCTATCATCATTATCACAATTTTCCATCACCACGCGGGTGAAACCGCGGGGCGCAGCTAGTTATTATATATAAATGGAATAATATATGCGGTATGTATGTACTTCTTATTATTAGTAATATAAACAAGGCATATGTATACCAAACTAAAAGTTTCTATTTGAAATATTTCGGGATAGATATACGACTAGTGCGCCCCCTGATGGACCGATTTCAACCACAACCTTAACGCTTGCCATGACTAAATGATTCCTGCATACCAAATTTCATTTCAATCGAATTGAGCGTTTGGGCGCCATAGTGGAGGAATACACAAACAGACACACATACAGACTTCAATCTGGAAATAGTCTTAATCGTTTCGGAGGAGCTCAAAATGGATATTTTCTTATTCATCTCGATTTTCTTTGCGTTTTCGCGATACTTTCTCTCTTGGAGATGGTGGGCCGGGAAATTAAAAAAAATGGGAATTCGAAATAGAGCTATTGGCACCACTGATCCCTATTCTTCGAAATAAAAATGAACGGAACACGCCAGTACGCGCGGTTCGTTCTCTGTGGCGGTTTATGTGTTAAAAGTTGGAAGTTCATAAATGTTAAAATTTCACAGAATTTTCGTTGTTCTTGTTTATATTCGCAAAAGCTCTTACCGCAAAGTTCAAAATAAATTTCAAACAGAATTTCCGGGAGTACCAGCGCTGAAAAAGCCACCAATTAAGCTGGATACATTCAACGACCTAGGGAATTTGGAAGAAATATGGTTAATCGAACAGAGCCCTGACACCGAGAGAGATTTTTCAATATTTATTGTAATTCATTGTTTTTTTTTAAATGTGTTTTTGGAGTCCGATAAATTTGTTTCGACTTGTTATTGTTCGTTCGAAAATGGCCCATTATGAACCCATATAAATCGTCGATCGGTCAATGCTCATTGCAGTTTGCTGGCTATAAATTTAATTGCCTACCCTATCCCTACCCTATTTATGTTTAAAAAATACGAAAGCATATTGCTGGATTGACAATAAAATTATTTTACGTTGATTATTCTACATAGAATTTGCACTTCTATTTTAATATATTATTCTCTCTTACTATTTAATGACATTAATATATTGAATATAATATTACAGCCATGACAACTATCGTGATAGTAATGTTTTTAATAATTAAATTTTAAGCATTTAATTTTGTGACGCATCCAAGTGTAGGAATGCCTATCTACTGGAGTAGTTGATTGTATTGTATTGTATCCGGCAATATTACAACAATATAAATGAAGTTCGTATGAACGCGACGCAGCAGCCACCAATGCGGCAAAAGGGCGGTATTCACATTTGTATGACGTAATCTGCGTTAAAAATATTTAGTTATAATATATAATATTTTTTTTCTTTCTTTCTGACATAACCGTGCCACTTCAATAGGACTCAGGAAGTGAGCTCGCCTTAACCAATGAGTCCTTAGCATGGCGGGCTATGTTGCTATTTACTTAGCACATTAGAAAAAAAAAACATCTAAATAATTTAACCAATGACAACAGTAATTACATTAAATTAGTGCCATCTATCGCATTTTTATTTAGGCTGATTACATCACAGAAATAATAGAGAGAGAGATACGAATGCCATCAATTAAACTATTTTAGCATTAAAGCGCCTAATGATTATGAATTGATACATGTGTATCAAAATTAAAATTGACATCCTTATGTATATTAAAGTAATAGGAGATTTGATTTTAAAATTCTTTGTTATTATGTTATTTTCTTACTTTGAGACAAGACACCTGATAGGCATGTTTAGAACGCCCTATATTGGGTTATGAACATCAGAGAATGTTAATCGATTTTTAGAAACATGAGTGCCACCTACACGTTGCGTTTCGTGGTAAAATCCTAGCTTTCGAATCGTAGTACTGCATTGAACAATCAAATACGCAATATAATTATTTTTGCTAAGTCACTAAAATTTATTGTATTATTAGAGCCCTGTCCACCCTAGAACGGATTTGTACCAGTTGGGTGGCAGAATCGAATAGGCATGAGGTTGCTTTCACCATTCAGTTTCTGTTATTTTCGTAGCGAAAATCAATGTTTTATTGAGATTATTTAAAAAATAATTAAAAATGAAATAAATAAATATTATTTTATTCGGGGTGTTCCACTGTGCGACGGAGGTCCGCTCTAGTTCCCGCGGAGGGGTGGCCCGTGACCCAACTTTCTAGACTGACTCATAATTAAACTTCGGGCTGGGACGTGATTCCGTTGCTGGCATATGTGACTCTGTCCGCCAAGTAATGCCATCCATTAAGGCGAGGCCCAGTGGAGTTTTCCGTGATGACAACATTTTAGGAACTGTTTTAGAATTGCTGCATTATGCGGTAAAACGTTTTTTAATGTACCGTAGGCGGGATTAGTGACTTTTTGCTGTTTGTCTGTCCGTTACCAAAGTTTACTGGAATATAATACTTTAGATAATGTTGATGTACTCGCAGGTGTTCCACAATAAGGATATTGTTGCCTTTACATTTTTCTCTATTTATTGTAAACTTTATTTCAACCCTTCGAGTAGAGGCATAGTTTCATGGCAGACCGCGTCAATTTATTGGAATTTATTGCAATATCGCTGCGCTCGACAAAAATTACTATAACTATTGAACTACTAAAGCAATCATATAAAGAATAACTGTACAATGATTGTATTGAAATTTCGTATATAGAATATTAAAATATCATTTTTGTAAAACAATTAGATAATTATAAATAAATATTAGAAATTCGAAAAAGTGAAAAAAACTCGGCATTTCTAACTTACGGAAAAATACGGAGCCCTATTTAGAAATTGTAAATATTATAGTGATCTTTATTAGATTCTCTATCAAAGGTAATATTTCATTTTGCTTATTTACTAAAAAAATTTAGATATTAAGTTAAAAAAAAAAAAAAATTGATGATTGCTCGAAAAAAAAAATAATTATGTTTGACAATGGAATTTTACCAGAAATATCCGCGAAATTATTCTAGCTGCCGTCTATGTAAATATGGTAATACTTAGATATTTGTTATGGATTTTAGGATGCGTTCGAATTAGAAAATAATATTACTGTGCGCTCCGGGAGCAAGCCGCCAATATTCAGGTTTAGAGAGCCCCCCTCGCCCCTCCCCCCATTAATTCCATTTAAAATATTACAATTTCTATAGCAAATAAAGATTATTATTTTTAGTAGCATGGCATAAAATAGTTTTAGGTATGAGAACCAGATTTTAAGTTACAGTTACAATAAATATTTACTCAAGTGTAATATGTATACCCCGCGACTCTGGACTCTACAAAATGCCTGTTAGTGGTGTGGCGTTTGTTGTTGAAAGTTTGCGCATATTTTAGTACGGGTATTTTCCTTTAATTACTGTACGTTGTAAGCTAGCGGCAACGGGAAATACACATACCGGATACAATTTGCCCTAGATTCGTTAATTCAGTCCCTAGAAGGGTTCACAATTTACATATCAAATAAGTAAGTAGACATGTTTGACAAAGTACGGAAGTGGTAAGTTATAATAATTATAAGACTAATATAAAGGGCAAGTTTTAAATTAGTGACATGTATGAAGTGGGTGAATCAGTACGAGCAAAAAAGCCACTTTTAATAATAGTTTTTGGAAAGAAAAAAAAAATATATTTGTTTATTTTTGGAAAATGTAAAAGACCTGGCTGATAAATAAAAAATTAACATGCGTTGAGTACGCTACGCCATCTAGTAATAAATAAAAAATCGCGAATAAACAATATTCGCGATATTTTACTTAACGATAGATGACGCAACGCACGTAACTCTTTTATATTGATGATGCTGCAGTGTGCTCTATTTTTCGCTACTGGTCCAAACACATTTTTTTTGTAATGCTGCAGGAAATTATATTTCGTGCTTTACCTTGAATAAATAAATAAATAAAATTATTTTTAATAACATAAAATTTTTCAAATTAAAAAATATCCCAAAATTTTTAATCGAAACTTGCTTTTTTTCTCGTTTTGATTCATTTACTTTAGGGTTGTCACTAATAAAAAACCCACCCTGTATAGATTTTGATGCCATATATACTTAAAGCATCGTCAGCGGATTTTTGACAAAGAAAACACGAGGTATGTTTTTGAAATATGAGTCCACTAAATAAATATTTAAAGCTGATTTCAGCATAATCAGTTCAGCAGTTTAGGGTCCGGGACGTTGTAGATTTTTACTTTCTTGGCCCACCAACCGACGAGTAAGGAAAGTATTGTAAACGCGTAATTTTTTTCGTTATAGAGACGGGAATTTTAAGTTTGAGCGCCCCTTGATACGACCATTTCCTCTTAGGCCCCTGACGGGAAGGTGGCATAGCTAGACAGTGGATTTTTTTTCGTCCTAAATCTTCTGCGCTCACCTTACGGGAGACAGAATGATCTAATATCGTTACAACTTCCAGAGGTAACGCGTTCGCAGTAGTTATTGATCCATGATGAAAATTATTAACATAACAACTTTTGAATAGATATTCTAATAATATTGTATTATTCTCTCACTCATGCCAAGGATGGCGTTGGTATCCTCATAAATATGTATTAGAATGCAAGATGTCATGTTTTGGCGCAAGGCATAAATTACAGCGTACCTTGCGCTAGTTGTTTTTTTCTTCCCTGAATATGAATGTATGAGTCGGTGGCGTACGCTTCGCGCGCTCGTGGATTTATGCCTGGAGCGAGCTGTGCCGGACACAGATTATTTTTAAGAGTTGTAGGTATTTCCTACAGATACGACACTATCGTAAATTTGATCGCTTGGTCCTCTCGTTCATAGGTCACATTTTAATATTTTTATTGATTTTATTTTATTTATTTATTTAGGTAAGGTAACAGCATGGACTTATAATTAGATACATAAGTCTTAAAAAACCTGTTCTTATGCCGATTATATGTAACTTACAGAGTAAAAAATATTTAAAAAATTAAATTACGAAACAAAATAGATCCATAAATATAACAGTTGCAAGAAAATGGATTACCACAGCGCGGAAACAGACGATAGTACCATCGACGTTTCTAGTAGGTACCATCGTCCAATTCCACACGACAAGGACCCGTTATCCCTCAACTGAACATGTCAAACAGCCTCGGCAGTTGTAAAATTTATAACCAAACATATTATAAATTAATAATTAACTACATTTGCAGTTGTCGCTGCTGCTTCAAGGACGACTCTTTGTTATTATATGTACGTGGAAATCGATTAAGCATTAAATTGCGCGTGTAATTAGAATGACGTCTCGGGGACTCGAATAACTGTATAGATCGGGTCTTACGTTGCACTACCTTCAGAGCGATGCTTGAAACTAGGTGTGGGTTGTCCTGCGTCCCATTGACGATGCCATGTAGCGCAGTCATATTTCGCCGGTCCACAAGCGACAGCATATTAAAGTGCTGCAGCCTATCACGGTAGGAGTCAAATGCGAGATACTTGCGTCGGACTATGCATCGGACGAACCGCCTTTGAATCCTCTCCAGTTGGGTTTTGTGCACGCTATATTGCGGAGACCAAATGGGAGACGCGAATTCAAGAATTCTGTAGACGTAGCTATTGTACAGCGCTAGTGCAGCCCTAGTGCCCGAGAAGTTCTTCAAGCTGCCATGCATCCGATTCCATTTTATTTAAATCTTATTTATATGATATTGAATCATTATTTGCATACAAACTAATTTCATTGCAATGCAAATTTAAAAAAAATACATTCAATGAGTCCACGTCCGCTCCAATGTGTAACGTCCCTCTCGGGACGATAGCCTACCTGCGGCAAAATTTGTAACGTCCCGCGCGGGATGCAGCGCTCACCGCTGCGAAAAAATCCATTTAAAAATCGGAATACGGTTCTATGCGCTTCTGAGTGCGCCACATTATGGCCAAATACGCCTCACTATTGAAAATTTTCGACTGCAGATCGCGAAGTCCAATAATCAATTTATTTAAAATGAGTGTTTAGTGCCGCGACCTTGTGCCAAAAAAATTGTGATTTTCAAGTTTTTAGTGCGATTTCCTGCAGAAACGTGAGTAATTTGCATACTAAAAGAGTTTATGAATGAACATTAGTGATTTGAGATAGTCCATTTGAATTTTTTTCACGTATTTTTAAGCAAAATGCTTCGGCCATGACATATGCGTGGAAAAAAATGGCCGATTTTTTTTCCGTAATTTTTATGAAACGACTGAAATATCGCCAAATAGGACGTAATATTGATTTAATTCGCTGATAAAATAGTTATTATTTCATTTACTTCGTAAATAATCACGGATTTAGCCGTATTTTGCTCATTACAAGTTGTTTCATAATACGACCAGTGTATTAAAATTTGTTTTTGTAATTAGTATGAGAGTATTACCATATTTTGAGTGTGATTTTCTTTAGTTTTTCTATGAAATGTGACTCTTTGGAGAATAATAATTGGTGTTTGGACATATAATAAGCATATAATGAGACAATATATTTGAAAAACTTTAACCATTTTTATATTATGATCCGTCAAAGTTTCCGTCAAAGTTACCAAGTTTCCGTCGCTAACTCTCCAAAGTTTAGATTTTTCTGTAATATCAGCAAAAGCTGAAAGTTCTGGTGTGATTTTCTAAGAAGTGTGATGTAGTGGTAAAGTTATTATGAAAGAATTTCATATAAATAATGACCCTAAGTAGTCACAAATATAAAATTAATATTCTTTTTTTTACGAGAATACATCAAATTTTTCGTGGGTATTATGACTGAATAACTAAATATTTATGTATGTAAATAAGTAAAACAAAATAGTAGTTTTGGTAAAGCATTTAATAAAGATCATAACCGTATTTAGAATTTCTGTATAGAGTTCCGTATTTTGTAATAAAAACATCGACATGATTGAACAAGCGAGTTTTTTCAGTTCGCCAATTTTCTTATATTTATTCATTATTATCTTAATTGTTTTACGAGATAAGGTTATGTTAGGTACGGGCGACTTTTTACTTTTCGAGGTGAAGGGTCTTCAATTGAAACGATAATATATGTGCAAAATATTGATATTATTTAATGCCATTTGTGTAAGTTGCACATTTTCTGCATGCTAAATGAATGGCTAAACGCAATTCCTGTTTTAATGTTCCACTTATTAAATACTTTTTAGTCGCTCGAATTCATTGTTAATTTTAAGAATAGTTGGTAGAAAAAAGTAGCAACTGGGAAACTGGTGTTAATAAATTAAGTATTAAATTTTAGATATATTTACACCGATATTCATGTATTGTTTGTTTGTTTGTTTACACTCTTTATTGTGAAAATGTCACAATGGGCGGGTTTATTGTCATATGACAATCTCTTACAACCAACCCTACTATGACGTGTTATATGTATGTGTGCGTGTAACATGTCTGTAAGTGTGCGTCTTGTTATTGCATTCGATCGACCGGATTGAAAATGCAATTCCCTTAATTTGATCCCAACGGAAAATGGTGACCCAGCCGGGAATCGAGCCCGGGACCTTATAATGTAAGATCAGGCGACCTAACCACTATGCCACCGGGCCGTGTACATAGCAGTTATATTTATTTTTTGGCAATTTAACATTTTTCATTTTACTTCGGATATAACCTATTCCAATTTTAATTTAATTATTTTTTTTTTTGATGAATGTGTGTAGTGATTTATTTTATTTTACATTATTTTAGGTTATTTTAATTTTACATTATCCTGGTTATTTTCATTCAATGCTTTTGTTTTTATTTTAGAGATTAGCATTTTAATGATGATTTTCGAGTAGTGATTGTAATATACATTTTATGTTATGATTTTACTATGAATAGTCTAAATAATGTCATTACGGTTTTAAACCCTCCATACAAAATATAACATGATATACCTTTCTATGTTAAAAGTATTTTCTTTTTGTTTCTCACAAGTAGTATAGTTTTAGATTATATAAATAAACATGTTGTTGTACTTAGTATAAGATGTTGTATGCTCTATGAGCAACTACGGGTGTAATGTTTGAAATCTATTTGAACTATATAGATAGGCAAAATCTTCCGTTCGTTACCGTTATATTGACAAAGATACGGTATAATATTATACAGCGATTAATGTGTAAAAATATGTCTTTAATATGTTTTATAATATATAAAAATATCAAATTGCATGTATTACTCAACCAAAAGAAGTTACATTAAAAACGCGTTTATTATTAAGTCGCCCAATTACCCTGATATAAATTTTGTCTCAATCCATAGAAATAAAATATTTTTTTATTTACTTTCGTTTTAATATTAAAAACCAATTTCATTTTAAAAAGGATCCACGACGAAAGGTGTTTTATGAAATCGAGGACTATCGAAGTTTTTTGCTGTATAAAGTAATTATAAAAAGTAATTTTACTTTCTTTAGCTATTATTAGGTTACAATACGAGCATTTTAAAGAAGAAAAATTACTCTATTGAACCAAAAACATTAACAATCATAAATAAAAATATAAATTTAATTTTAAATTAGTGCTAAGGGCGGGCTTATCGATTTGCGATTAAGGTAATAAGCTCTGCAAAAGTTTTTTGTAGACCAAAAAATGTTTCAAAATGATGTCACATCTGACAAACTAATACACATATGTTTCTTAATCTCTGGTTCGGTGTACGCCCATTCATAAACAACATACCATATCTAGCGGAATAACGCCTAACTAAACCGCTTGCTCTCTGCTAAAAACCGTATGCAATTCGCTTTAGTCGAAGAGCATACGGCGTTTATGTATTTTGGTATTATGTGTGTATCTTTCCTTACTTGCATGTTACATGTCAACTTAATTGTAACTATACCTAGGCGTTAATTGCGGGATAGGAATATAATCAATTATATTAGAAAAAAGGTCACAAAAATTACTGTATTTGAATAAAACTAAGTTTCTTTCAGAGAATTTTGAATTACGTAATAACGTGACATCCGCGCGGTAACCAGACGGTGCTATGACAAGAGTCTATCAGACCGCGTCGCGGCTTTGGGTGATATCATCCCGCATGTCGAGACTTATCGACATATTTCTGTTTGCTTGTTTTAACAATGAAATTTTGATTTGTTATTTCAGGGTTTTATCATGGTAGATCTGTAGAATAATAGGACAATGTAGAGTATATTTTGCTCCAATGGTGTAACTTCAAGGTTTGCAAAAATGAAAACCATGGGCTGGAAAGATTGCAACTAAGGATGCACAGAGCTGAGGGTATTTTTTTCTGTTACCTGGTCATGCACTTTCTTTTTTTGATAACGGAATCGGTCTAGGCGGAAGTTCTCCTTCTTTGAGCCGCAGTGCTTTTAACAATAAAAGTATTCTTTATAGAGGTCGTCCATATTACTCTTACTATGGTTATTATATTCAAAATAATATATGTACACTTCCGGGCCTCTCCTTGAGGCGGGCGGAGAGGCCCGGACTGTCCGGTCAAACCTGTCAGTCCAACACCGACGTGTGTAGCAGGAAATCCCGGCCGGAAGGCGCGACCGGAGGCGGCCTCTCATCGAATTAAATTTCGTTCGATGGCCGGATGCAGCATTGCCAACCTGACTCCTAAAAGTTACCGTACAACTGAAGTAAAAATTACCGTTTTTCGACAAAAAAATACAGTACATCCAGAGAAATGTCGTTTTTTAAAAGACACAGGTAAAATATCATAGAAAGCGGTGCCCTGAAATGTCTGCAACCAGCTTGATCACTGCAGTCACGCGCCATTGAGGAGGCGCATAATTCAAAGTGAGACGCATGGCTGGTCTATAAGGCCTCTCCTCGATGCCTGTGAGTATGTGATGAGATGAGAATGGTGATGTCTGAATTAAAATAAAATACGGTAAAAAAGGAACAACTCTAGTTTTATTCTTTCAACATAACCTCTTCCAAGGGTGGTCGAATTACCGTATACCGACAGGTCATTACCGTATACCGTACCGACGGAAAAAATCCGTATGCCTCCACAATTACCGTACGGGTTGGCAGTGCTGGCCGAATGGCCGTGGAGGTCGCAGGCCGGGCCGGACGTCCCTACACACGTCCGGCCGAATCCGGCCGCGCCTTCAGTCCAGGCCTCATTGTGTGTAGGGCGCATAAGAGTTCACATGATATATAGACTTTAAGTTCACGCTCAAGCGAGAATGATAAGGAGCCGTAAGCCTTGATGCTATAATATGTATAGAGAGGCGAAATCCGCAGCTTATGCAAGCTACTTCTAAGACTAGTGGCTTGTATTTGGGCTCGATTGCGCTTCTTAGTGAACTAAAATCGGAAATTATTTCATATGAGCGAGATAGGCCAATACGCAAATGCGAGCTGAATGTGCATTGGGCAGTTGTCACTTTTTCGCATGGAAACTACCCACCTGAAGCAGCTGAACCTACCCACATAAAGCATGGAAACTACCCACATAAAGCAGCTGAACCTAAGACTGCACGAAATGGGTTCAAACTTATTCGGATGGCTATAAGTTCGTTAGGTAGTGTTTGTGCGGGAAAACCGACGATCGTTTATTTCATATTGCGCTTTAACGAATACATTAGAACGGACACAGATAAATATCATTGTCTCTTTCGACTAAACTAACTACACGACTCTCCAAAAAAAAAAAATACTGTAATATATTCAGCGTTCATCTATGTATGCTTTCCGTTTCTTTATTCCTCTATAAATTCTAAACGCTAGCACCGATTTAAATGTATGTGGTATTGTTAGAATCGTTATATCATCCCGAGTGCCATAGTTGTCTAAATATCTAAATAGCAAAATCCCTAAATGTCAATAAATTAACGTAATTTTATCGGGGTTAGTGTCAAATGGAAGGTGTGATTAAGTACATTCCGAAAATATGCATACATCTATGTGGATAAATATTTAAACCATAAATATTTCATAAAAAACCGTAATAGAAATAATCATAAATACAGTAGTTCACTTTTTGTAACGGCAGTCGTGTTTTTATTGCTATTAATATATATTTCATACCATCTATTCGAAAAGGACGACTTGGTTCGCCTTTAAGTGCACCCAGAAGTGGTGTTTTCTATAAGAAACTTTATAAGTGCGCCGCAATTATCTTTGCGGCTCACTTTTTGAATAAGTGCGCCGCAATTTATCTTTGCGGCGCACTTTTTGAATTTGGAACATCTTAGTCTTCAGCGCCGAAGAAATCAAACGCAAATATTGTTTGAATAAAGACTGGCTGGTACGACGGCCCCAAGTCGCGCCGTCGGCTGAATAAAAAAAACAAATGAAATTAAAAACGCGCGAACGTCAATTGTTTTTGTCGCCCGCGTTTTCGACAATTTTCACGGATTGTAAGAAATTCATCGTTTTGTTTTGAAAAATGAGTTCTTCAAGTGACAGTGAAAGTAAAGATTTAACTCCTGAAAGCATTAGAACTGAGGCAAGAAATGTGATTGATTATCTATTACCTGCAAAATATGAGTCGCCTTTTATTTTCTCATAGAGGGTGGTAAAAAGTATAGCGTATCACTCGGGCGCAAAATATTTTTGGCTCGGGAGCTTTTTTGAATCCCTCGCTACGTTCACGATTCTACTAAAGAATCCCTCGCTACGCTCAGGATTCTACTCTATTATCCCTCACTTCGCTCTGGATTCAAAAAAGCGCCCTCGCCGTAAAAATACTATTTTGCTCCCTTGTGATACAATCTACTATTTTACAATCCAATTTAAGTTCACGAAGTTCAAACGGCGAGCTCGCGTGGAATATGCATGACGACTACGACACCAGGCCATTAATGTTTACAGAAATTTTCAGTTTTTGGAAATGTACACTTTTTAGAATTCGGGCAGATAGATAAAACTATCCTCATTAATCAATATTTATAATGGATGTCCTGGCAAGGAAGGTGATGACGAGACATGATGACGAGATGGGATATTATAACAAAATCGCGCACAGGCAACTTGCATGCGCTGGATTTGTTGCAGTTGGAAGATATTACCCCAAAACTGTTTGAATGTTTGGTTAGAAAGGGAAAGTAGAACGGTTACTTTCTACCACTTCGCCCCGTATATATGTAGTAAGACCGCCATGACATAAATCGTATCTAAGATAAGAAAGAGACAGAGAGCGAACATAAATGTGACACCCGAGCAGGCACAATGCGAGTAAGGGCCGATCTATCAAAATGCGTAGATAATGTTTTATGGCAGGCCTGTTTTATGATCGCTAGAGATTTGCGTTATAAGGCACCATTTCTCGTAAAGGCCGTAACAAACTTTATAGAAGTTTTCTCTTACGTCTACATACTGGGCCCGATTGCGTTTCTTTGTGAACTAAAACTAAAATTAGTCCAAGCGAACGAGACAGAGCGATACGTTAGAGCGGAAAATGAAACGAACGATCGTCGATATACTACCTGTCGAACTTATACTCGTCCGAATAAATTCGAGCGTATTTCGTGCGGTGTAAGATTTGACCTTGGCGGGCAGTTTTAATGCGAAAAAGTGACAACCGGCCATCTCACACTCCGCTCTAGCGTATTGCCCCGTCTCGTTCGCTTGGACTAATTTTAGTTTTAGTTCACAAAGAAACGCAATCGGGCCCACTGTCACATCTTATGTCGGTACACATGAAGGCAAGAAGATGTTGTAAGGATCTTTGACGAATTGAGTGACTGGATGTCAATTATCCGAGGGGTACAACTAAAGCTGTCAACTATAACGGGCGAACCTGTCACCTCAGGATGTTTTAACGATATTAGATCGTTCTGTCTCCCGTGAGATGAGCGCCGAAAACTTGGGACGAACAACAATCCACTGTTCAGCTACGACACCTGTCCGTCAGTGGCCAACGGCTTACGGGCGGGGCACCGGGAAAGATATCCAGCGAGCAGCCTCGCCCCCTGACTACCAGTTTTGGAAGGATATCTCCGCCTGGAATTAACCATCAGGATATCTTCAACTTCCCGACTGGTCACTTGCGCGACCTCGAACTACCGTGTGTTCAGCGGTTATCCGGTTTGAATTTATCGCGGACCAAAGGCTTTTTTTGTCTGGCTCTGAATTCCGGATCAGGTAGCCTAAAGGTCATTTCAAGAGCTGTTGACGACAGGTCAACATCCACCCCCACTGCTTAGAAGACAGTATATTTCCATAGTCTCCATACTCCTTCAACAAATAGTCAGAGTGCACAGCCGATAGGCGTCACCGAACGGTGCGCAAACCGTCCAGTAGCGCCGGGATGTAATCCTACCAGGAGAGACCGGTTCACCAGCCACGAGTCCTGAGACGCGAAAGTCTTACCATGTCATTACGCATGAGGAGGCTTCTAAATAGGAGCTGAGTCATAAGTTGAGCCGATCCGAGAACGAATGGTTCGATCCCAATCCGAGAAATCAACCAGGGTTGCATCTTATCGCCCTATATAATGTCATTGATTATATGTGCTACTAGTGGAATGTTACCCGGCGATGCTCGGATATCCTCTTCCTTCCCCTCCAATTCTTCCTGCTACCCTCCCTTCCTTCTTTCGTCCCTAACCCCCAAGTAGCCTATATTACTCACCTTCAGCTATCTATATTCAATAAATCACATTATGCCCTTGGTCCTTTTTAACTTCCACTTTATCATTTAAAAAAATTTCATGGCTATCGGTTAAACGGTATAGAAGTTGACGTGCTGCGGCGCCATTTGGTGGCGAGTTACAATAAAGTTAAACAAGCGAAATAGTAGATTGTATCACAAGGGAGCAAAATAATATTTTTACGGCGAGGGCGCTTTTTTGAATCCAGAGCGAAGTGAGGGATTCTAGAGTAGAATCCCGAGCGTAGCGAGGGATTCTTTAGTAGAATCCTAAACGTAGCGAGGGATTCAAAAAAGCGCCCGAGCCAAAAGTATTTTGCGCCCGAGTGATACACTCTACTTTTCATCACCCTCTATGAGAAAATAAAAGGCGCCTCATATTTTATTGTAATATTATTATTTAATAAATCATAGAGTATCAACTAAATTGAAATTAAATACCATCTAATAATAAAACAACTAAACACTTATATTTACATTTGAGACATTTTCGCAATTATAAATATTTATTGTTACAGTTTTATTAGGAATTGAGATTGTGGTAGATTTCATATTATTCTTATTTTATTTTTATTTTAAGCTATTGCATAGCTTTTATCGCAGGCCTAGCTAGGCCAGCGCGGCGACCGAATGAAGAAATTTCTTAACGAAAATTAATGATTTTAAACTGATAATTACGTCTAAACCAGTACTGCTTACGATTCGAAGCATATATGTTAAACAAAAACATTTTCCTAATATTCTTAGTTTAGATTTTGTTTATATTACATAGTGTAATTAATTTGTGAAATTAGGTCTAACCGAACACAAAAACGACTACTACGCAAATACTATCTGGCGTATTATTATGAAACCTGCACCATTTTAAAGATAATTTAATTATCTATCTTTTTATCTACGATTTTTTTCGAATAATCCGTTTTTTTTGCTTTATCGAATAAAAAATTCGTGCGCGGCGCATAATCGGAAGACGTTTAAATTATTCTGAATCATTTGCTACCGCGGCCGCAAATGATTCGGAATAATTTCAACGTTTTCCGATAGAGCGCAGTTATCTGATATCAGAAAAAAAAATAATTATTATAATTGCATAAGTTGTTAAAAATGCTATGCAATAGCTTTACCGCGGCAGTCCCCGAGTGCCACACGTATTTTTTTTAATATATTAGGTAATATGTGTATATCTGACATTCTTTTGCATAAAAAACTAAGTCGAAAGTCATCTAGGTTTTATTTATTTAGGTTTTTGTTACATACTGAGAAAAAATACTAAATATACGACAGTTGGATATAAAAGATGCTTTCCTCGGTAACAAAACCCAAGATCAAAAAATACGTGTGGCACTCGGGGATTGCCGCGGTAAAGCTATTGCATAGCATTTTTAACAACTTATGCAGTTATATTTATTAAGCTATTGCATAGCTTTTATCGCGGGGCCAGCGCGGCGACCGAATGAAGAAATTTCTTAACGAAAATTAATGATTTTAAACTGATAATTACGTCTAAACGAGTACTGCTTACGATTCGAAAAAAATATATGTTAAACAAGAACATTTTCCTAATATTCTTAGATTTGAATATTTTAGATTTTGTTTATATTACATAGTGTAATTAATTTGTGAAATTAGGTCTAACCGAACACAAAAACGACTACTACGCAAATACTATCTGGCGTATTATTATGAAACCTGCACCATTTTAAAGATAATTTAATTATCTATCTTTTTATCTACGAATTTTTTCGAATAATTAGTTTTTTTTGCTTTATTGAATAAAAAATTCGTGCGCGGCGCTCTATCGAAAGACGTTTAAATTATTCCGAATCATTTGCTTCCGCAGCCGCAAATGATTCGGAATAATTTCAACGTTTTCCGATAGAGCGCAGTTATCTGATATCAGAAAAAATAAAATAAATAAATAATTATAATTGCATAAGTTGTTAAAAATGCTATGCAATAGCTTTACCGTGGCAGTCCCCGAGTGCCACACGTATTTTTTTATTTATTTATTTTATTTATTTATTTTTTCCTGATATCAGATAACTGAGCTCTATCGGAAAACGTTGAAATTATTCCGAATCATTTGCGGCTGCGACGTCTTCCGATAGTGCGTCGCGCACGATTTTTTTATTCGATAAAGCAAAAAAACCGGATTATTCGAAAAAATCGTTGATAAAAAGATAGATAATTAAATTGCCTTTAAAATGGTGCAGGTTTCATAATAATGCGCCAGATAGTATTTGCGTAGTAGTCGTTTTTGTGTTCGGTTAGACCTAATTTTACAAATTAATTACACTATGTACCTAATAAAAACAAAATCTAAAATATTCAAAGCTAAGAATATTAGGAAAATGTTCTTGTTTAACATATATTTATTTCGAATCGTAAGCAATACTCGTTTAGACGTACTTATCAGTTTAATATCATTAATTTTCGTTAAGAAATTTCTTCATTCGGTCGCCGCGCTGGCCTAGGCCCGCGATAAAAGCTATGCAATAGCTTAAAAACTTTTAGAATACTCAAGTTCCATTTTTGTTTATAATAATTTTCTGCCGAAAAAAAACAAAAATAAATATATATTTTTGTGTATTTTTCAACCTTCGGGGCTTTTTGGCAATAACCCGAAGAAGCGCCTTCTGCGCTGTCATAAGCGGATTTAGAACAATACGTGTAGACCCTCCCCAACCTAGGATACCGTATGAAATTATACTATTTGCAAGGGCATGGTAGACATTTTTGAGAGATTTTAAGTCTAACACGTTCCGAAGTAACTTAAACACTATTATATATATTTATATTATCTTACATTTAATACATTGAATGCAAAATTTGTATCCAAAATTAATAATTATTATTCATTAAAAGATATAATAGTACACATTAATATATTTTTACTTCAAAAATATTGATAATTTTCATTTAACTTTAGAGTATCCCATATTAAAAGGCAGTGTGGGATTAAAACCTATCTAAATTATGCTTTGACCCTGGAAATGTGATAACCGTAATGCGTAACATTGATGAATGATTATCATTAATTTAATTGTAAGTGTTTACCTATTTTGAATGTGAACAAATTAAATATGGAGCTAAAGAAACCTAGATAATAGCGAAAAACCGATTCTTGTTGAATAACTTATGACACAGACACAAGAATTTATGAGAGTTTAGAGACAACTTTTAGAACGCCAAAATGAAAGTTTACCTATACGATTTTCCACATTACTATCTCTAATTCCGAGATCAAACGCGTTATATGGCTGGACTATTAGCAAAGCAAAAGAGGATAATTACATAGACATTTCTACATATTTCTACACATATCAATAAGATTCCAAAACAAATGAAAAGCCTTGGAGGGGACAAATTAAAAAGGATAATTGTAAATAATTTGGCAAGACACCCAATTTATGGTATATGGTAATTCTGAGTTTATTTTCCATGTTGATTATTATTAATTTGTAAACTTTTAAACATAATGGTATTATGATAGCTGACGTTCTTATTCTCATATAATATTTTATACATCTATACATTTAAACATAAATACGAAGGCATTGCTGGGTGGACAGTTAAATAATTTTATTTTGTTATTTTAAAATTATATATTATTCTCCCTGACTATTAAATCACATTGGTATATTTTGATTATGTTTGTAAGTTTATATTAGATTATAATAGATTACATATAATATTACAGAAATGACAACTATCATAATAGTTATGTTTTTAATAATTACTTTTTCAGCATTTGATTTTGTGACGCATCCAAGTGTAGGAATGCCTACCTACTGGACTAGTTGATTGTTGTGTATTTTATTTTACAAGAACATGACAATTTTATTTATATCTAAATAATTATTTATATCTAAATAATTATTGATACGTTTTTCGGGAAGCAATTATAACCTGTTTACCCTTCTGTTGAACAATTCAATTGTTGTATACCTTCTGTAAATCGGGGACAGCAAAAGAAAGGGCACATGAAGAAGAAGATAATCTCTATCTAGTACCAATCCTCCTCTGTCATCTCTCGATAAATAACTCATATCTACGAGGACACGCGGAATCCGGACTTTCCCGTCAAAGGGCTTCAACCCTGACGGAAGCCGGCACAAATCCCCACCCCCACCAAACCTCTTCGAAACGGCGCGAAGGGCCGAGCAGTGTGGAGGGGGGGGGGGGGGGGGAGGGTGGATTCGCCGGCTAACAGCAGTGTCCTATAAACTTTTTGACTTTGACAAAAGCGTACAAACAATAAAGACCGGACGTCGCCAACGGTAATTGCGTTTCGGACGATATCGGAAATGTCCGGGTCGTGTATGTGAATAGAGGGAAAGCCTGTCGTCTGGCTATTTATGGCTGGAATCGTTGGAAAGCATCCATGTTCATATTATTCATATTCATATTCTTATTCATATTCATTTTATTAGTATATTGGTATACAAGTCAGATACAGATTAGCAAACATTCATACATATTAGCAAACAAACATTTTTTTTATCGTAAAGAAAAGATAGAATAAACAAAACAAAACGAAGTAAAAAACACAAGAATGATCTAAAAAGATAAAATACAAGACAAAATGCAAAGAGATCATTAAATATTTTAGCCACCAAATCATTTTAGACTTCACCCTAGACTTCACATTCCCCCAGTGAGTAAAACGCCTATCTGTACGGTATCTCTTAAGGCGTCTCTTAAACACGTCAAGAGATTGCGCCTGCCTAATGTGCTCGCTGAGTTTGTTGTAAACCGCTGGGCCGGCGATATAGGCTAGCCTCACCGACTTGGATAATGCATGACTTACCGAACATAGCACGCAACGGGATCTTTTTGGATAGTGATGATGCACACCATTCACTTCAAAATCGGCTAGATTTCTGCGAACGAACAACGCTACTTCTATTATATAAATGGACGGCAGCGTCATGATGCAGATATCTCTAAACAGAGGCCTAGCTGGCGTATCAAGCGCCACACGCGCTATTGTGGATTGTTGACAACGATTGTTGACACGCGCATAGAGGATTGTTATTAGGGATAGGAGGCTAAAGCGGTCATCTTAAGAGTAATACTGACTCCTGCGTCGGCGGCTCAATATTTAACCCTCCGTTCGTTGATCTGATAGGCATCGTCGAAAACTCCTATTTGAAGCGGTGTCTGATGCCGCCTCTCCCAGTACTTTTCTGTCTCAGGGCGGCACATTGAATACACCTACTTAGTTTCTTACACGACACCGTGGAGAGTAGCAGCATCGTCCGTGACCCCTCAGGATCAATTCAATTCAATTTAATTATTTCAGAAAAATCTCAACAGATTGTAGAAAAGTAATATCTTGATACATCTAAATTACAGTGTATTCGTCCGTTTTACAATATCCAAATTGATAACCAGGTTCTTAATCATTGTTTTTATGATATGTTGATTTGCAACATTTTATTACTGGCGATACGTAAAAATCATTATAAGGATGTACTTACTAAAACCACAAATTAAAATAATTAATAAAAATAATCATAAAAATATAAAATAGGAAAAAAAAAATATTATTTTAATAAATATAAAAATTGTCGAACAAATTGCCTACAATTAAAATAAAACATCTTAAAATTAACTAATTCTTCGATCGAATAAGAAGCTTTTTCTAATAAGGATTCTTCTAGTAATTTTTTGAATAAGCTTTCCATTTGAATTGTTTTTAAACTGCCATGATTTGAACCATACTAACAAGTAAATATATTATTAAGATTATAAAAACACGCCTGCCTTTACAGAAAGTAAACTATTCCCTGTCCGAACGCTCGTAGCACGCGGAGCAATAAAAGGTGGGAAGAGAGTAGCAGTGCACCCCTTGCACTTATGGGAATTATGGCGGGCGAAATGATGTTACCACTGTCATATCGATCCTATTATACGTAAAATTAAATAATGTATTTAATTTTCAAAAGTTTATTTCTCAACATAGTGGTTCCGAAAAAAACAATCGGTTAACAGCTCCCAAACACATTTAATAAAACGCCTGGTTTTACAGATATTTTTTTTCTAAGGCCGAATATATTTATGTAAATTTATTCTCATTTGGGCATTTGAACATATAGACAACTACTTACCTGATATTTGGACAGTTAAGGTACCCTATAACACTTAGGATGAAATAAAAATTCTAACAATACTACACATTTCTAAATCGGTTCGAGCGTTTAGGTCTTATGGTGTAGTAAAGAAGCGAAAAACATAAACAGATGAACCCTGAACATATTAGACTCCTTTTTGTTGGACAGACGTGTAAAACATCATCGTATCATACGGATCGTTACAGTTTCTTAGTTATTCGATTGTATTTTATCGCCATGTAAACTATACATCTGGATTTTGAAGTGGTACTCTGACAAGAACTTCTAGACTTATTTACGTTAAAAATGTGTATTTCGGTTGTTTCCCAGAATGGCGTTATTTGTTAGCTATCCGCGACGGTCCGTGTTTCCGCTCACCCCGTTAGCAATCTCCTTCGATGTATATATCTGGCGAGCGGCGGCTGGAGCCATCTCAAAGCGGATCGTCGGCCATCCGATGGCGAAAACATGCCCACTATCAAGATATAGTCAAATACAGATACCGTTCAACTTTGCATTCATCGCTCTTTCGAGATGGCAAATATCCTTTTCAGTCGTGGAATTATGATGTCAGATGGTAATCATAGGATTCGAGGGAATATTCAAATAACGTCTAATATATCACATAAAATAGTTTATTGTAAATTGCCCCGCGTTGGGTTCTAATATAAAATGGATTGAAATAGTTTGTAGACGAAACTGTCGTTTATATCAATGAATATCTTTTGTCGGATTTGGAACCGAGCAGAAAACGTACAAAAAGTATTTGAGGTTTTAAATTTAGCACATTGGCATGAACTATTAAGTTTTAATGATAGTGACCGATAAGGAAGAACCCTAGGTTTGGGCAATAACAGATAATACTCATCTACACGTTTATCTTTGTATGAGAAAATATTCATGAGTAATTGTTTTGTATGAGTAAATATTGCTTTGTATGAGTAAATATTCATGAGTAATTGTAATTGCTAATTGTAATTGCTTTGTATGAGTAAATATTCATGAGTAATATTCATGAGAAAATATTCATGAGAAATGTGGGTTATCTATATACAATTCAAGAATAATAAAGCGAGTTGGTTGGCATTTTTCTGTGGTGGTTTTAGAGTCGTCCAAGCGAGGTAGTTGCTAATTAGTGCTGATCTGAAACGCAAAACAAATAAGTCGTTTTTTTCGATTCATGATGCTTCTCAAATCAGCTTAAAAATAAGACGATTGAAAATTAGCAATAGTTCCTCTTTTCAAAAGCTTTCAACTAGTATTGTTTTTATGTTTGTTTGTGCGCAGATTTAAATAGCATAATTTATTTCTTCAGTAATGTATACTTATTGTCAATAGGAAGTAAAAATATACTACGTGGTTGTCGGATAAAAAAGGTAATAGTGATGGAGGGCGTACTCAGTTAAAAATCTGATATTCATTGCGTCTTATTCAAATGGTTAAGTGTGTGTACTAGATGCTAGGGGAGAAGCAAAATTTAACATTTTCCTACTATTGTACTCTCCTAATGGGCAGTAAATAGTTGTCTGCTGCAACAGGTGTACTTATTAACCCAACTAGAGCTGTCAACTACAACGGGCGAACACGTTGCAACGGGCGAACACGTTGCAACGGGCGAACATTCCTAGGAATGTATAGCAATTGATAATCATTCTTGGCTGAGCTTAGACATTTGGGGACAAACGAATCCACCAACTAACTCCGCCAATTTGTCCGTAAAAAGCTAACGCCTCACCGCCAGACATTGAAAATGTGCATCCGTCGGGCCGACGTCACGCTCTTACTGCCAGTTTTGGAAGGATTTCACCGACCTCCCAACTAGTGATGGGTTTGAGGTCGCTTGCGTGGTCCTCTACCTGCCGTATCAGTTAAATCTATCGCGGACCATTGCATCTTTAGCAGGGCTCTGAACTTGGGCCAGATCGGCCAAGTGGTCATTTCAAGAGCGGAAGACTGAGCGTTCGGCGTTGGCTGAAGACAGTTGGGCGGCGTCGACTACAACGGTCGAACCACAGGCCGTGTCTACTCGTGTGGTCGAACCCTTTAACTCAAGCTGTTGCTCACAATAACAAAATGGTAATATAATAAGAAATCCAATATTTTTTCTTAGTGTAATCACGCACTCTAAAGTTCCGATAGACTAATAGATGAAATTCTATTATTATTGTGTGATGTAATCAGCCTATAACAAAAAATATGATAAATCGCACTAATAATTAAATGTATTATTCTGCCGTCATAAATGAAAACACAGTAACTTCATTTACTGTGTTTATTCAAGTTTGGTTCTTTAAAATCACGAGTTGGAGTACTATAGGGAAATTTTTTCGGTTTGTCGATGCATAGTTACCGAGATACCTTAGATAAAAACACAGTATTTATAAAAAAATCAAAATATTTTAAATAAAAAACACAGTATGTATATTTTTTAAGTTAAAATACAGTAACCTATTATTTACTGTGATCTCTTTTAATACCTATAAGCATTTAAGAAATATTTTTGTTTGGTTACAACACGGCTTCTTCAGATACTGTGGTTTTAGATAAAATTTTGTTAAAAGTTAATTTATTAATACACGAATTAATCACAATATCTCAATTACTGTGTTTATTAAGGTGCATGCAGTTTTTTATTTATTTAAAAAAATATATATTTATTTGACATGGTTAAAACACAGTAATGGGTAAAATTTTGCTATAACACAGTAACCACTCAGTTACAGTGTTATAGCTTAAAAATATAAAATTTATCAAATTATTTTCCTAATTAAAAACACAATATCTAATTTCATTAACTAAACAATTATAATTCAATATATATTTTTATGCAGAATTGAAGTTCTAACCATTTCTTAACATTAAATATTAAAAGAAATAATCTATATTGATTACTTTGTTCATGAAAACAAATATTTAACAACTGAACTTTGACCGCGTTTTTCTCAAAACTTAATTTTTCAAGTTACTGTGTTTCATTTACGACGGCAGTATTGCTATCATTGGTTAAATTATTGTTTTCTTATAAACAACCTTTTTTATAATCTTTATAAAACCATTCATTATCAATGTTATTATAACGGCAGTCGTAACGGCAGTCGTGTATTTGTAACGGCAGTCGTGTTTTTAATCCTTATAATACATTTACTTCTTTGAATTTATTAGTTTCCTGACTTGATTTAACCCTTGGAGTAAATGGGTATTTTCATGGATGCATCTGTCTCTTTTGCAGGATTTTCGGCGACATCGACCTTAAAGTACTATAACTACGAAACTACTACACCAATCATAAAAAGAACAACTGCACAATGATTGCATTGAAATTTCGAATATAGAATATTGAAATATCATTTTGTAAAACAATTAGATAATTATGAATAAATATGAGAATGTCAAAGAAGTGAAAGAAACGCGGAACCAGATCTGGTCGTATCATACTCAACGGATAATTGTTTCAGAACCAGATTTGGTCATATCATACTCAAGGGGTTAATAAAAAGCACGCGGAGGAAAGTCTGTCGCTTAGATATTCCCTGTGATTATTCTATTTAATATTTGTAGGTATATGGTGATCGCCAAAAAGATATGCATGTTTACAATGTATCTCTAATGTTAGTACCGGGATAATTGATTTTTCTTTCCATTTGGCTAGCAAAAACCCTACTATGGATACGACATAATTGAAATGCAATTCCGTTCGTTTCATCCCAATCTAACGCGGAACCTTACAATGTAAGATCAAGCGACCTAGCGACTATGCCACCGGGCCCGTAGAGCTTGTAGAAATGGCTTGGGCTGGTTTTGTTGGAAAACGAGACTTTTAGAATGGATGTAGTAGGTGATGAAGCCACTTTTGAATAAATTAAATTATGTAACGGTGTGTTCTAGCTGACTGACGATTTTTCAGCCCAGAGATAGAACACGCATTTCTAAACTATTTTCAGTAGTATCCGGGTGGTATGATAAATAAAGAGATATTTTGGACTGTATTGGACTTACGGGATAAATGGACGTTTCATAACGATGGAACAAATGCCAACAAATGACCAACCTTTTCGACGGTCAATCAGTGCACCTGACGGAATGACGAGCTGCTTGGCTCCCACTCGATGCCACAAACCTCGACCGCGAAGATTCTGGACCGCAAGCGCAATTCTCAAAACAACACACACCAATTTGCACGAGAGTTTTTCGACGATTTTGCGACCATGATGCGACGGCGGGTAGGATTCAACTCGAACGTATGCTCGTATGCTCCTATCGATTTCCGCTACCGATTAATCAATGAACAAGTATTTTTTCTCAAGGTAGACAAATTTATTTTAAGTAAATACAATTTCCTCAATTCCTGTTTATCTGGCGTAACATATTGGGAATATCTTGTAGCAATAAGTAAGGAAAGATAAATATATATGCGAGCTCCTCCTACTCCATTAAAATATTGATTGCATGATTTCTGTATTCTTTAAACTTTAGTTGGACTTTAGTCCCATCAACATTAACATCCCATCCCATCAACTTTAGTCCCATCAACATGCCACAAAAGCTCAACCGACTGGAAACAAAAGAGTATGCGAATACTCGTCTTCAAACTCTTGGATGCCTCATACGGTTTTCAGCTTTCTGAAACTAGATCGCCTTGTTACAATCTAAGATCATGCGATCTAACCACAATGTCAACGGATAATGCCGTTTGAGCACGACTCGTGCGTAGATACATAAACTATGTACGTACCCTTTGCCGTTCAGTGAGATACGATCGTCCGCCCAGTTTGTGCGTCGATGAACACGTTACTATCCGTTGCGGCCGATCAGATTTTACGATTGGGGGCTGTAAGTGCGTCGTAAGTCGGCGCGGGCGGCGCGGGCGGTGTCCGCTTACCGCGCCGCTCCCTAATATATCACCGGGTGAAGTCATAAAAGTCACTTCTAGCCGCATGACTGACCGGTGATAAGTGAGATCTGCCTATTCGCAAGATACGTCATTTGGGAAATAATGCTGGGTTCTTTTCGAATAATGTCATTATTAGAGTTATTCTATTTTGCTTTGCCGACCTATGTTGGTAATTATTTTTACCACACAATTTTTTTTTCGAGGTAAAGACCGAAATATCTATTTGAGCCCCTCTCAGATGATTAATACACTTTCCGGATTAAATGCTGTCTGTGTGTCTGACGTTTGTTTTTCTCCACCGTATCGTCTAAGCGCTTAATCGATACATCTGAAATTTGGTATGCAAGCATCATTTGGGCATGGCAAGAGTTGAAAAGGTGGTTGTGGTTGAAATCGGTCTACCAGGGAGCCTCCTAGTCATATATACATTTTGAAATATCGAATTTATGGATTTGACAGTTGGTACACCTTTGCCTACTTGGGCAAAAACCACATTGTGATGTTTTAGTTTGAATATCTCATATACAGCCAAGTGCGATATAGTTTTGTTCACCAAAATTTGTCTTTCTGTAATAAGCTTCCAGAGCAAATGAAAAGCTTTGGAGAGGACTAATTTAAAAAGATAATTATAAATAATTTGGTAAGAAACCCAATCTATGGTATAAGGGAGTTTGAAAATTCCAAGTTTATTTTCCATGTTGATAATTCGTAAAATTTGTAAAATTTTAAACATAACTGTATTATGATAGCTGACATTCTAACTCTCATATAATTTGTTATACATCTATTTATGTTTAAAAAATACGCAGGCATATTGCTGGATTGACAATAAAATTATTTTACGGTGATTATTCTACATAGAATTTGCATTTCTATTAAAATATAATTTTCTCTCTTACTATTTAATGTCATTAGTATATTTTGATTATTTGTAAGTAGGTAAAATTCAATATAATATTATAGCCATAACTACTATCATGATAGTTATGTTTTTAATATAAAATTTTAAGCATTTAATTTTGTGACGCATCCAAGTGTAGGAATGCCTATCTACTGGAGTAGTTGATTGTATTGTATTGTACACACTACAGTAATGATATTTTAATTCCGTTATACACTTTATTCAAATAATATCGCCATCGGTTGGCACTTGGCCCTAACCCGCTCTTGGCCAAGAAACGAACTGCGCCACCCGAGATGTTTGTAATTAAACTAAACCGGGTTTGTCCACCGGTCCTAAATTTTATATATGAAATTTATATTCTATAATAGATGAAATCAGTCCTTGGTTATTTCACTCGCTTTTCTAATGCTAGTGCCGATATGATAACAATAGATATTTTTCTTAAATTATCACATCGCTGGCTCATATACACTTCTATACTGAATGAAATGTATCGCCGTATTACGAGATTCGTATCAAACGAACACTTGCGATCCTGAAGATCTCGATCTGGATCACAATACAAATATCGCGATAAATATGGAGCGTGTAGCATTCGCCATATTGAGTTGTCAACCACAACGGGCGAACCCGTCACCGCAGGACGTTTTAACGATTGTTCGTTCTATCGACCGTGCAGTGAGCGTAGAAGACTTTGGACATAACAAATCCGCCGTCTAGCTACGCCACAACCCGTTAGAGTCCAACGCCTTACCGCGAGTATCCAGGTATGTTACCTGGCGGGCGGCACTCGCGCCCTAACTACCAATTGTGACCAGATTTCTCCGGTCTCTCGATTGGTTCCGAAAGCATTCGCATTCGCCAAACTGATATCGCCTCAGTGAATATTCTTAGTATTTTTCAATGTGAAGACCAACGTCTCACACTGTTTTAAAATCGTCACAAAATCGCCACAAGCTGGATCAAATACAAAATTAAATATCGAGCGTGTTACCAATGTTAGATAAGGCGCCATGTAAACTTGCCAATATAAGACCAAAGCACTATGCCACTGTACAGTGCCTTTTGATAATGACTCGTGCGTAGATACATAAACTATGTACGTACCCTTTTCCGTTCAGTGAGATACGATCGTCCGCCCAGTTTGTGCGTCGATGAACACGTTACTATCCGTTGCGGCCGATCAGATTTTACGATTGCGGGCGGTAAGTGCGTCGTAAGTCGGCGCGGGCGGTGTCCGCTTACCGCGCCGCTCCCCAATATATCACCGGGTTAAGTCATAAAAGTCACATCTAGTCGCATGACTGACCGGTGACTGAGTGAGATTTGCCTATTCGCAAGATACGCCTTTCGGTAAATAACGCTGAGTTTTTTTCTAATAATGACATTATTAACATTATTCTGTTTTACTGTCCCGGCCCAAAGAGAACGTGCAAAACAAAAAACCGAGTTGTAGACGGAAATATTTATTTTGACAACCCCCGAGGCGATTAGAACCAATTCCAGACAGAAGTCTGTCTGTGAGTCTGTGTGTGTGGGTCTGTGTGTATTCCTCCACTTTATCCGATTGATCTGAAATTTGGCGTGCATGCATCATTCGGTCATGGCAAGGGTTGAAAAATGCGAACATTGTATTTGAAATAGGTTCACCAAAGGGCGCTAGTTATACTTCAATTTTGAAGTATTGCAGTTAGAGACTTGAAATTCGGTACCCAGATGCGTCGTAGGGCCGAAACCATAAACCTGAAATTTTGGTTGGAATAACTTTTGTATAAGCGAAGCATTTTTTTTTAAATACTGCCGTGTTTAAGAAAATACTACATCATCTTGGACAATAGCCATTTTAATACCACGGAAATAGTATAAAATGCTAAAGTATACTGCTTTTGCTATCAGTCACTAGCGGGTGGGGGGAGGGGAGTTAGTGCGGGGGGGAGATAGGGAAGAGTTGGCGGTGATCGGAAGGGGATTGGGTGTTGTGGGGAGTGGGGGCTCGCAGGAGAGAGGAGCTCGCGAGGGGGGGGGGGGGGGATCGAGCTCGCGCGGGGGGGGGGGGGGGGGGGGGAGCTCGCGAGGGAGGAGGGGGTCTGCTTGCTGAGAAAGTTTTGGGAAGACACAACCGATTTTTTTGCATCCGGACGAAGACAAAAAATCTCGGAGATAAAGTCCTCAATATATCCGCAGAAGCCTCGCAAAATATAAGGAGCACTAAGAGAAATTTGAGGGCATTCAGAGATGACCCGTCAAACATATCTCAGCGCTCGTTTGTCGCCGCTGAAGACATAGACATTAGTATTTTTTCATCACAAGGATCTCTAATACATTTAAAAATTCTAAACCTCTTCTTTTACTATATGGCGCTTACGTCTGTAGTGTTTTAGAATTTACGTCATCTGTCTGGAACTCGCAATACAGCGTCCGCAAAATGATAATTAAGGGGGTCCAGAAGACATTCTTGAGTAATATGATAGCAGACTGAGAAACTTCTGTATAATATGAAATTAATACATTAGATTTCCGTTTGCATACTTTTTTAAGGAAGCATAATAACACTGAATAACAGAAATGGTCAGTACACACCGATTGCAATGTGTTATCAAGTGCAGACAATCAAATTAATTGCATCGGGGTGGCGCGCTGGAAGCCACCCTGCGAAATCCTATCCCGGCTTGTTTTGCAATTCCAGCGGACGCCGTTGCAGCGGCGTCTTCGGGCGCCGCGACGCCCGGCGTCGGCATCGGCATCGTGGCGGGCTTATATACCGCGGCTCGAGTGGAGTTTTCCTGTCGCTTCCCGAGACACATTCTACGACGCGATGTCGTTAAGGATTCGCCGCAGACTTACCGGACTCCTTCGAGCGGGGCAAATCGATTGTGGTGCAGGCGATTTATCTAAAGGAGGACTTTTAAAGCCCTTAATAAATATAGTAACTATGTTAGTACAATACAACACAATACAGCCTAATTTACGTTAGTAGGTAAACATTCCTACACGCGCCATTGCTTCTCACATTCTCAAAATGGAAAGAAAATTAACAACAGTTTAAATAAAATAGGCGCGAATCAATCAAGCGATCCTTACACCGAAATTCGACCCCTAAGTGGTTGAAAAGAGTGTAATACTGTTGTATGGAAAATCGATACTGCTGTAGCTACAGACATCAAAATATATGTTTGAATTGCTCATTATAAATAAACAAATAATGACATTCACATTTGTTTTTAAAAGCAACCATTAGGGGTGGAATAAGGGAAGAAATTTTGTATGCAAATACTCAAACTGTTAGATATATAAACTTGAAATTTTACACAGCGCTTTATTTGATAGTAGAGGAATAGACGACGATGAATTTTTTAATTCAACCCTTATGGGATGAGAAAGGGGATGAAATTCTGTAGTATAAAAATCAAAATCGTTGAAGCTACAAAAATTAAAATATAGATATGTATGTATGCTACTCATTACAAATGGAAAATAATGACATTCACAGTTTTTTTCAAAATCAACTGCACTTTCTATAATATAACAGACAGTCGGTCGATCGCCCGGCCAGTCATGTGTTTAGTTCCTGTGTATTAAAGAAAGCTTTATTCTCGCAACAGGTTACGTAATATCCTCGAGCAATAAGTCTCGAGCAACAGCCATTGCTTTAACTGTTTCGTCAATCTGAGAGAAAAAAGTGCGAAAAGGAAAATGAACTATCTATCTGTAGATAGTTCCGGAATCGTAACACCACGCGAAGCGAAGCCACGGGCAATAGCTAGTTCTGTATAAAACCGTAATAACAAAATGGTAATATGAAATTATTATTATAAACTTATAAAGGCAGCTCCTATCAAATATTTCTACATTAAAATCCAGCAGAAAATGAAGTATAAATAATTTTTTTTCAAGCAAAAAACCTATAATGATGCATTGAGGGAGTAGGAGCGGGGATAAGATAAATTTATGAGCACGTGTTAAAGAGTCCTTTTGAGCCTGTGTTTGAAGCAATACACTCGGTGTTACATGGTACATGTGTGGGTAATTCATTCCAGCGATGGCGTTCTGTGACCAGGGATCGAGAGCAGATCTCAAAGGTCGTCGACATGATAGAGCATTGAATCTACTTATGAGATAACTAGTAGCGCCCTCCTCCAAGATTTTGAAGAGCGAATCAAGGACTCTCGTATCTCTCTTCCCGGGCCATCAGCCAGTGAAGTCTTCTTCTGTTCTCCGTAATGTGGTCATAGCGTCATGGGTCATAAATATAGCAAATGCAGATAGTTTGCAGAATTTCAAAACTAGTGGCTAGGTATTCCTTGATGGCGAGAAACGCAAAATCTCAATAATTAAGGAGAGGGAGGCGAAAAGATTGGCAAATTGTAGTTTTGCTTTCCTCGACGACAAAATTCTTAAGTTTTTTCTCGGGTGGTCAGACAGTGAAGTCTCCTTTTGTACTCTGTAATGTGGTCATACTGTCTTAGGTCATCAGCAAATGCAGATATTTTGCAGCATTTTAAACCAGGTGGCTAGATCTTCTTTAATGTTGATAAAGGTAACATGTAAATAATTAAGGATAGTGAGGATACTAGATTAGCAGATTGTGATTTTGCTTCCATTGGGGTGAAAATTCTTTAATTTCTTTAATGCGTAAAATAAAACATATAGTTTACCTCTCATCTTCTAGATATGCAAGCGTCACGAAAGATTCTAATCAAAGGTATACGTTAAGATTTTTAACCTGGGAGCTGAATGAGATCTCATGTGCCTATCCTAATCCTTTGTAAATAGTTCATGTCGATCCTTGGGGGAAATATCTGCCGATTATGATAGCTTAGATCTTATACATTATTCAAGATTATAATAACGATTACTAGCACAACTGGAGCTGTCAACTACAACGGGCGAACTCGTCAAATTATAAAGATCTACCGATATTAAATCGTTCTCTCTCCCGTCAGATGAGCGTAGTCTGTCTGTTTGTACTGTCTAGATACGCCATTCGGCCGTAAGAAGCCAACGCCTTACCGCGAGATAACCGGGCCTACACTCGCGCCCTAATTTCCAGATGCAAACGGATTACTCCGGTCTCCAGACTGGTTACGGGTTCGAGGTCGTGCTCCTCTCCCTTACGTAGCGGTGATTCGTCGTCAACCGAATCTATCGCGGACCACGGCATCTTTTGCCCGGCTATTCAACCGGTATCGGGTATCCAAATGGTCGTCTGGAAACCGGGGAAGTCTGGAACCATAACCGTTTCCAGACTTCCTCGGTTATTAACCGGAATGCACAACCTATTGGTTGACACCGCACGGTGCGCAACACGTTCAGGAGCGCCCGAAGGTTGATTCCTAGGGGAAACTGGCCCGCAGGTCAGAGTCCTACCCGGGCTCGCACTTTTGCGCGGAGGCGGCCGGATGGGTGTTTATCCTTGAGTTTGGCCGACTTTTAAACACATGGGTCTTAGTGGCTTAACTGTAAAAGGGCCCATTAGTTCACTAGCTAGCTAGATTACTAGCACAAGCAAGTCTATACGTACCTTTTTAACATCACTTCAACCAGGCCAATTAACCATCAAGATATCAAAACTATCGTCGATCCTAATAGCGAATTACGAATTATCCCTAAGAAGGAGATAATCCAAATAATTGATGGTAAAATTCGTCTTATCCTCCGGGCTCTTAGATAATTGGGCAATTAATTTTCAATGTCGAAAGCCGACGCTTCGAAGGTTATTTTTGAGCCGCTATCAATCAATTAAGTCCATTGTTCTTGGACTTTGGTTCGGAAGGACTGTGGATAGCGGGAGGGGGAGGGGGGGGGGGGGTAGGCCCTACAGCCCCAGGGCCTGGGGCTGACGAGAAGCAGCAATCGTTACGACCGACCGCATTATTCAGAACTGGGCGACAATGACGGCGCGGCGACGGCAATTAGCGTTTACAAATTGCAAATAGACTCTTTGCAGGGATGTCGCATCTTTGGTACTCGTTTAAGCGGTAAATGTTATTTATTAATTAATTTATTTCCTAAGAAAGCATACAGCGCTGCTTTGAACAATTTTTCATATGCGTTCGTGTTAGGTCATTCATTTGTTTTCGACATTTTACAATAAATGTTAAGCAATTTAATTATTTCTTCTAAAATTGGACGAACAGGCAGAAGTCGGGATTGAAGGAATGAACAATGTAACATTAAACTCAGCAGATGTTTCTAATTTCAAGATTCGATTGACACTTAATATCAAAACTGTCTAATCGCCTGATGACTAATAGCTTCCAAAGAAATGATAATTTAATTTTTAAATGAGTCTTTCATACGTTGCAATTAATCAATGTATACAAAAGAGCGTCTTTTAAAATTGCAAATATTAATTCACACGAAAAATTAGCCAGATAACAGCAGATCTACCGATATATAAGCACGTACATTTAGCTTAACTTTTTTCTAAATAATTAAATGGTCTAAGCATTAAACATTGTGTTTATCTTACCGTATGTACTACGCTGAGGGAATAAGATTACACAACGTTGGGCTCTGATCATATCGACAATGCACGATATCAGAGAAACCCTACAGATACATAAATACATATTCATAATAATATAAATAATAATAGCCTTTATTAAAAATCGTATAAAACATGATTTTTAGAGTATAATATTACACTAAAATCAAGCAACGTTAAAACTATTTTAAAAAACTATATTACTTGACACCAATATTAAGATTGTCTTTCAAGCTTTGAGAATATAATGCGTGAAGAATGGCAATGGGGGAAGTGTGGCAAGCTTCAAGGGAGGTCTTTGCGAATCAGCAAGCAATCTTAATACATACATACAAATGTATACACACACATATAAAATTAATTAAAACGTGCGTGCATTTTCTATAATTCTATTACATAAGCAGATTGATTGAATGAATTAATGTCTATAATATGGAACCTAGTAATATATAAAGTCATTCGATGATACGCAAGGAAATTTTGTGCATAATTCGTATTTGGGCTTTGCAATTCGAATGTTCGAGGAGCTTCAATCATTTGAGACGGGTTGCAATACTTACAGGTTGTAGAAGAGGTGGCCTAAATAAAGGATGAGGCCTTTATTTATTGGAGACAGACGCATCTCAACAAATAGATACTGTAAGATAATCGTCAATCGATATTAAGGTGGGCCGTTTCCGTATAAAGTATAAAGGCTAAAGAAAAGCTTTGCAAATAGTACTTACGTTGTAAATAGAATAAAAAGCACGTGAAGTTTGTAGCACTTGACGTTTCAGCGATGTTGCAATCGCCGATGTCTAGCGTATACTGAGGCCTGGTGCTTACACACATTTTTTGCCATGAACATCTAAGGTCAATTCGCCGTGTATAGACACGGACGTCAATGTTTTTCCGCCGTGTCCGTCGATAAGCTTCCATTGTGATCCATTCAACACTCATTAACCGTAGATTTTCACGCCAAAAAGCGTGTGTGGACAACATGCCTGAGGACGGTTGCAGCATCGCCTAAAAGTCGGGTGCTACAAACTTCCCGCGGTAAATTAGTTTTTATCCTATTTATAATGCAAACAATTGCGGTAGTCTTCGATTTCATAGTCGTCCGACATCTAAAGGCCGCTAAACGTCTAAAGGCCGGTTTATACTATTTTATGTATATACGGTATATTTGGTATTCTGGAACGGCAACTGATATTGTCGCGACTATCTAATGGCTCTGGCGTCTGAAGAAGCTATCAATCAATTAAGCCCATGGTTTTGGACTTTGGTTCGGAAGGGCTGTGGGAAGGGGGAGGGGGGGTAGGCCCTGCAGCCCCAAGGCCTAGGGCTGACGTGATGCAGCAAAACGAGACCGACCGCCATTACTCAGAACTGGGCGTCAATGCCGGCGTGGCGATGGCAATTAGCGCTTACAAATTGCGACTAGACTCTTTGCAGGGGTGTCACATCTTTGGAACTCGTTAGCTGTAAATATTGTCCTCTAAGACTGCAAAAATAAGTTTGTGGAATACTTATCGTAGAACCAAAAGGTGGGCCAAATTATTGATTATTTAGCGCATTTGATTAATCAACATCGTACTATAATTTAGTAAGCTGGACTTTATCACATATCGACCTTTCGCAGGCAAATAGAGTGGCTCCCCATTAGACAATGTCGGGATTGTCACATACTTGCCCTACTCTTCCGTGTACTACAGTCAAACATACCATTTTATTTATATAATCTCTTCTCTCCGCTTTCTTTACATGGCCTTCCATTGCGCTCTCAGGAAAATCTATTACTGGCTATACCCCAGCATTCATCAACTTTCATGTCCAGATCTTTCGCAGTGCAGGCAGCCTGCGAATTACGTGCCTGGAAAACGTCGCTCGTGAATCGAGCGTGGGATCTATGTGACGCTGAGCATTTTCCGCAGGAGATGGAATATGCCAACGATGTCCCTAGAAGAAATGGATACGGAAAATATCACGAGACACGTACACGTTGCAATACAGACGAAACTTAGAAACCAAGCAGATCACGAGCATTCTTACCATACGTCAAGGGCGTGACAGATCGAATATACATATTCGACGATAAACAAATACGATATATACGATCGATTTTTGAGGCCTGGGAAGGATATAATACCATTGCAAACCCCGGGTTTGAACGAAGCTGTGGTTTAGCCTACTTTGGACAAACGAAATGTCCCATAGCAACTCAAATCAAAGCCGTTAAAAACTTTCAGCGAGGAAAACCGGCGATCTGCGACCATATACTGGATAGCGAAAGTAACCACTGGCTGCAGTTTCAAAATCCCATTGTTTTATCCAAAGAACAATTCTACTTTCCTCCAATGATCCGGGAAGCCATTGAAATAAGAAGAAACCCGAACTTTAATAGATCCGACGGTTACAAACTCTCTTCTACTTGGAACCCTCTTCCTAAAATGTTCCCATCGCCGAAAGCCAAAAACAAGGACGCAAGACAGGATACAGCGGGTGTTGTATGCACGTCAGATTTTTGAAATTCGTACGCCAAGCACCCCACCACCATTATAATCTACGCAGTGGCAGCAGCGTTATGGGGCCTACCCGTGGAACCACGAATTTATAGCTCTTTCAGTCAATCCTAGACAACGGCGGCTCCAACATCGCCGAAATGTCGGGTGTTACAAAGCTCACGCGGTAAATTTGTTTTTATCTTATTTATCACATAGAGTTAATAAAATTGTTAAAAAGTCATAAAATATATACGATCTAAATTAATTTGTTAATACAATGAAACAATAAAAAAAATAGTTTTTGTTGCTGTCCAAATATACTTACACTTAATTTTGAAACATAAAAATAAAAATCATAGATATCGTATGGTAATTAATAGTTATATACTGCTAGGTTAAAAAAAGATAATGTTGTTTTAAAGCGTTTGTTGTTAATTATCTTATATATCATCAGAAACATTGCTGGTAAATTATGGACTCATAAACTCCATAGCGGTACTATGAAGCTATTCTAGATGAGGATTTTTTAGGAAAATAAGTATCATTATAGTAACCGAAAGTTGTCAACCTCTGAAAGGCATATATGCAATTCCAATTGCTAAATGCTTTAAGCTTCAAATTCAGCATATAATGACTAGCAGCGTTCAGGGGTATTGCACCGTGATATGATATTCCACTACTATGAAACGGTCCATCTGTTTTAAACTGACATTTCGGTGGTAAGCCTGGTATGAAATTGGAAAAATACTACAAATATTCTATTAAAATACTACAGATATAAACTTAAAGTATAATACTACTAACATACTAACTATTAATAAAATATTATAAAATATTAGAATAGGGTGAATCTACATTTTTTTGATGAACATCATGGATAAATACCGTCTTTATACCACGGAACTTACTACACATGTAGTACAAAAATACTATTATTATACTACATAAAAACCAGTGAACTCAAAAAAGTGCCCGGGTGCCGTAGCGGAGCGGAGCGGAATATTTTTTTTTTGTGAATATTTTTTTTTACAAATTACAGAACTTTATTTATATTTGATGTTATCATTTTGTAAATTATTATTTAGCATAGGTTAAGTGTATTTTAAGTGTATAATAGTGATTTACAACCTACTATACTATATCTTGAGCGCGTCCGGCAGTACAAATATCTCGGTGCACGGGTGAATGAAATATGGGACTCCGATCAAGAAATTAAGACCCGGATAGAAATCGCCCGTGCATCATTCAATAAAATGAGAAAAGTCTTGTGTTGCCGGAAAATAAATCTAAGACTTAGAACTCGGATCCTGCATTGCTACATCTGGCCAGTGGTTATGTACGGCAGCGAAGCGTGGACCGTAAAAGAAGACACCAGACGGCGGCTAGTATCTTTTGAGATGTGGTGCTACTGTCGAATGCTCCGTATAAGCTGGAGCCATAAAGTTAGTAACGAAAAAGTGATTCAGCGTGGTGGTACGACCTACCAATATAAGTTGAAGCAGCTGATATCTGGCATGACAGATATCAGCTGCTTCAACTTATATTGATGGGCAAAATTAAGAATAAACGACGTCGTGCAAGGAGGAAAAAGTCGTGGTTATGCAATGGCAGAGAGTGGACCGTGATCACCAGTACGGAACAGCTTCTCGGATGGAGCAAGACCGACAAAAGTATTCAGAGCTAACGGCCAACCTCCAGTAATGGAGAGGCACTTCGAGAATAAGAAGAAAGTGTATTTTATTTTATCTATCAATTCCAACATTATATTTTTTTTATTTATGTTATATATTTATATCCTTTTCGTCTTAGTTATAATTGCAATTAAGAAGAAAAATTGCAATAAAACTATTTTTATAGTTTTTATTTTTATTTATCTTTTCGTAAATTATATTTTCTTTTTTCATTCGCACATGACATTTGGCCTTCATTTTACTGTATTTAAAATGCATGCCCTGGAAAAAGTTATCACTTAGTTGGGCGGCATGGCACCGATCATCACAATTATTAGCGTGACACAATTTGCTGTGGGTTTATTAATTTTTAAGTCAAATAATTTAAAACAGCAATGTTGACAGTACCTAATTTTCGCGTTATGCTTGTTGCAAACTCATTGTACATTTCCACAATAAATAGGTAAAATAAATAAATACTTCATAGTAAACTTCATTTATATGGGTCTTTGGATCACTTTTTCTAAAATATTGGAATTGCGGAAACACTGGAATACATGTACGTACGAAATTGGACGCCAGCCATATAAAAAAAACGATTGTGCCACCACAAGACTTCCCAGCGAGCAGACACCCCCCCCCCCCCGCGCGCGCTATTCCGCCCTTCCTGCTAACTCCCCTCCCTTCCCCCGACCACCTCCCTCCCCACCTTAGTGATTAAATGTTTGATGGTTCATCATCATAAGTCACTACAGAAGCATTTTAACCGAGTCGACTTCGGAGTTCCCCTTAATGAAATCTATACCCGAAAAGAACTGAAGTAGTAAGTTTTTGATAGGTAATTAAAGTCGAACTCGAGGGTGATGTCAAATAATAATTAATTTTAGGCCGACGCGATTTTAAATCGCGGACAATTATCCAGAGAGGTCGTTCTGTGCTCGCGCCTGCCTGGCCGAATAATATTAGTCGTGCTCAACACAGAAATTCGATTAAAAAGTTCATAGCGCTGTGACAAAGGCCCGAGTTTCCAGTCATGTTTAATCCATTCGAGTTTAAGTGGAAATCTCCTGGCTACTTTCTGAGCGGCGCTGAACTAAGCCAGCCAAGCCTGCAAAGTCAAAACCGTCTCACGTATTATTCCAATTTGGGAGATGTACGGTACGTACGTGAGTATGTACTGTACTGGGTTAGCAATAAAAATATTTCTAACACTTCAGTTGAAAAGATCAGACGATGAAGAGAAGTCGAAAAACTGCTGGCACGTAGATGATTCTAACCAAAAGAAAACAATAATGGTTAGTACTATTGCAGCTGTCAAATACAACGAATGAACCGGTCACCTAAGGATGTTTTAACGATATTGAATCGTTCTGTCTCCCGTGAGGTGAGCGCAGAAGACTTGGGACGAAACCAATCCACTGTCTAGTTACGCCACCTGCCCGACAGAGGCCAACGCCTTACGACGAGGCACCGGGAACGGTAGCCAGCGGGTAGCCCCGCGCCCTGTCTACCAGTTTTGGAAAGATATCTCAGTCTGGAATTAACCTTCAGGATACCTTCAACCTCCTGACAGGTTCACCGTTAATCACGTCACAGGTTCCAAGATACTTGCGCGACCTCTACCTGCCGTATGTTCAGCGGTGATTCGGTTTGAACCTATCGCGGACCAAAGGCATCTTTTGCCCGGCTTTGAACTCAGGATCAGGTAGATCAGGTCATTTCAAGAGTGTCTGTCGACAGGTCAACATCCACCCCCACTGTTTAGGAGAGAGTATATTTCCATATTCTTCAGACTTCTTCAGCAATTAGTCAGAGTGCACAACCGATAGACGATACGGAAACCGTATAGTAGCGTTGGGATGCAATCCCACCATGAGAAAACGGCCCATTAGCCGTGAGGTCTGAGATGCGAGAATCTTACCTGGGGTAGCCTTTCGCACGAGGAGGCTTCTGAATAAGAGCTGAATCGTGATTTGAGCCGATCCGACAACAAAGTGGATCGTGTGGCCCGAGCTGCCCGAAACCGCTCGCTACCTCATTATCAGTACTAATAGTATCATTGGGAAACCCTTCTGTTACGTCGAAGTGAAGGTAGGCTGATAGCATTGATGGCCAAATTGATACCGATTTATTTGGCCATCTATACTAACATCGATAATGAATGGATTTTAAAAAGAATGATTCAGTATAAAACCCAATAACTTAAACAATTGTAATAATAACATCATTCAATTATTGGTAACACCTGTCGCCTTTTCTTATACAGGCTGAGAAACCTCATGCCAGTTTTCAACAACAAATCGTGATTACCGTCCACTATAATTTCGTGGTTTTTTTTTTAATAAAATTAAAAAAAAACCTGGTTATTATATCTGAAGTTTTTTATTGTAAACAAATGGTTACAAGTATGTGTCCTCTTATCTTAATACTATAAAGTACTAAGTGCCTGTTTCCCTGTAATACAAATCACTTTGATTTTCTATCATAAAAACACCTAAAATTCATTCCCGTTGCGACAGTACTTAACCGAAAATATATTTTTTTTCTTGGTCTATATACAATAGAACATCTTTTCCAAAAAGAGAGGTTTTAAAATTCTGGGGAATAAAATCTATACGGATAAATACACAAAACACAAATATTTTGTAAAAAACCTTTTTATAACTTGAGCACCGAGGGCAACCGACTAAAGTGCGGCGGTGGTGCAGCGGCGCGCGATTGCTTCAAGATAACTGCTGCAGGTCGCAGGGCGAACTTTATTCTTTTACGAAACGTGCTTTTCAGCGCGTATATCTTTTTTCTACTAATTTGAAATACGACAGTTCACTTTTTGTAAGGGCAGTCGTGTTTTATATATTTTAAAAAATTATGGTTCTTGTTGGATATACCAATAAATTCAAATCAAAATCCAGCTGTCATCAGTACGTTATGAACGGGCTTACTTCTAGTTCATAATAGTATACGTTCGCAGCTCGTACTAAGCTCGGCTGAAAGAAACGCCCATGCATGAAAAAAATGGGGTAAATGCAAAGCTTCCTTTCAGCATATAGGAGCGCTCGTCCCGCTGCATACGGAAACGCTGAATTTCAAAAGTGCACATTTTTCCCGAGAATGCCAGCAGTTTTTACCTGCAGTTGCGGATTAGAAGACCATTCGCCACGACTGAGCGCGAATTTTTAATTATACCCGATATGCTATATAGTAGTATCACTTTTAAAAGAAAATATAATCATTTGACTGTCAGATATATTTTCATTCTGAAAGAGCCGTAATCTAAAATTATATTAAAGTTTATTGAATTGTGTCCAAATGCGTTTCTCCGTGAAATAAAATTGGAAATAGTTCATTCGAGGGCAGTCAAGGCAATATGTTAGAGCGGAATATGAAATGAAGTATTCTCCCCTTTTCTACCATAAAACTGCCAATTGAACATAAATCTGCATTATAAAAAGATTTACAAACGAATTTACAGCGTAAGTTTTGTAGAGATGTTTCATCCTCCGTTGTCCAAGGTAGATTGCAAGATCGTTGAAACGTCAGGTGCCACAACATTCATGCGGTAAATTCGTTTTTAACCTTTTTATCATGCCAAAGAGATAAGAGATAAAAGTATCTATTTCCAATACAACCATAACAATTGTGTAGGAATGACATTAATCTTAAACTAGTTACTCAATTTAGCCAAGAGATGACATACAATATATAACTTTAAACTTATCAATTTACAAAAACTATATCATAACAGTTTACAACAAAACAATTGACAATCAATAATATGTATTAGATTAAATGGGTAGATACGATGCTATGTATTTTCAAAATATTTTAAGATATCGTTATGAGCATACATGTTGATTTTAAGCAGATAGACTCGGATGGATCTCTTGAAAATGTCTATGTTTTTAATCGCTTTTAATTTTTCAGGCACTTTATTAAAAAGTTTGAGACCTAAGTATCGACTAGTCGCCTGGAACTTGGCAGTTCGTGCTACGAACGGTTGGAGATACTGGGTTTTATTCCTGGTGTCATGCCGATGAACTTCCTCGTGGGATATGGCCGAGCTCTTATTGCAATAGAATTCGCAAAGAGCTTCTTGAGCAAAAATCGCATATACGGTCAATATATCCCTAGTTTTTGGAAGTGTTCACGACATTACTGCCGTGGACCAATACCTACTATCGCAAGTATGGCTATTTTCTGGAGAGTGAATATACTGTTGATGTGCGCTGCATTACCCCATAAAAGAATACCATAGCGCAGGGGTGACTCAACTAGCGCGTAATAGGCCGATATTACTTTAGTTCTCTCCATCCGCCATTCAAACAACCGCAATAGTCTTCGATTTCATATAAATCGTCATAATCTAAGACCGGACGAAATATATTCAAACTAATAGAGTTGGTTTTATATTTGACAGGTAGGTTTGTCGTTTTCTGTCGTTTGTTTTTGCTCAAATATTTTCATTTGTGCAACCATGGTAATGTTGAAAATTTGCATTATTTTCAAATATGAGATTCTCTGCTGGTGTTTCTATTACCGCTCCTTCAAGTCTGGCTATACAGTTACAGTAAATGTGTGCTGCTAAGAACTGCAAACAGTGATGGAGAAGCTCGTGATTAAATAAGCGAGCCTGATCAATCGTTTATCGCCACTGCTTCTGCATGACAACGTATAAACACAGATTTAACTGCACACAGTCGCAAAGTTGCAGGAGTTATGCCTGGAGATTCTTGGTCACCCACCGCACTTTCCAGACCTAGCTCCAGTAGACTTTAATTTTATTTCGTAATGTAGATAACTTTTACAAGGTGAAAAAATTAACTATGAAGAGTCGGTGAAAAATTCCATCAAAGCATTTATTGGTTCTTGTCCACGAGAGTTTTACAGCAGAAGATTTAAGCAACTCTCATTAAAATGACAAATCTGCATAGATAATGGGCCCGATTGCGTTTCTTTGTGAACTAAAACTAAAATTAGTCCAAGCGAACGAGACAGAGCAATAAGTTAGAGCGGTAAATGAAACGAACGATCGTCGATAAATACTACCTGCCGAACTTATACTCGTCCGAATAGATTCGAGCATATTTCGTGCGGTGTAAGATTTGACCTTGGCGGGCAGTTTTAATGCGAAAAAGTGACAACCGTCATCTCACACTTCGCTCTAGCGTATTGCCCTGTCTCGTTCACACGGACTAATTTCCGATTTTAGTTCACGAAGAAACGCAATCGAGCCCGCTAGCGGCCAATATTTCTATTAATTAAATATATATTTTTCATACAAAGTTTTTGGCCTTAAATTTCCTTTATAGAACAGCAACTTCATAGGTGAGGATTCAATACAACTAAATATTCTTACTATACAAGGAATGGTCTAATAAATAAAATATGTCTATTTCTTACGATCGCTTCAGATCTATTGATATTTATTTACACAATAAAATCAATAACAAGGAACCGATTAACCCATTTATGCCCAGAATTTTTTTGTCGTTTTTTCCAGTTTAATTCATAAGGATGCCCAAAAAAGGGTCTGAAATAAGATCCTGTAAAAAAAATGAAGGAGTTATGCCTTGGGTCGTTAACGACCCACTTAGTAGATGAATTAAATATTCCACTATCTATAGCGCTTTAGCTGAATGAGCAAAAATAGGTATATTTATAAAATAATCCTTTTATTTATATAGAAAGAAAACTGTTTTCAAATTCTCTATCTTCTTCTTCACAGAAAAATTGTATTTACAATTTGTGGAAAATTACAAAAGCACTAGTCACGGAGAGGGACTTTCCACTGGCGTCACGCTTTCAGTTTTACTTTTACAAATACAACTACCACACGGCCCGGTGGCATAGTGGTTAGGTCGCCTGATCTTACATTGTAAGGTCCCGGGTTCGATTCCCGGCTGGGTCACCATTTTACGTTGGGATCAAATTAACGGTATTGCATTTTCAGTTCTGTCGATCGAATGCAATAACAAGACACACACTTACAGACATTTTACACGCACATATCCATATAACACGTCATAGTAGGGTTGGTTCTAAGAGATTGTCATATGATAATAAACCCGCCCATTGTGACATTTTCACAATAAAGAGTATAAACAAACAAACAAACGAACTTCACAGAGTGTTATCCAGCGCGCCAGGTGTTATCTAGCTGGACGTAGAAAATTAGGTTTTGTATCAACCTTTTTGCTGGGTTACCGTACTTTTAGCACAAAGCTAATACTACATCGCGGCGGCGCAGCAATGAGCGGTTGTTTCAAAATACCTGCCGCAGGTCGCAGGGCGAACTTTATTCTCTTTCAAAACGTGCTTTTCAGCGCGTACATTTTTAAAATAATAATTCGAAATACAACAGTTTACTTTTTATAAGGGCAGCCTTGTTTTATATCTGCTTGCAGTCCGTAGCTCTTTACGAAGATCCATGCACTGTTAATCGTCATATCGAATAGCCATAGCTCTATGAGCGTGTACCAATTTTTTCCCCTTATGCCTATTCGGTAGTTTGAGATGTTGTTTGTCCATCTTGTCTACTTCACCCATGTAGACGTTATACAAATTCGCCACATATGGCTGATGTCGCCTTCGCAATGGATTTCTCACCGTTTTCATTTGAGATCATTTGTGACCACAGTCTTGTCCTTCCACTTGGTCACGCAAATAAGGTCAGGTCAACCTTTATGGGATCAAATTTTGCTGACGAATTCTCCCTGTTGGCCTTTTATTCATTTGGAAATTCTCTTGGAATTGGTAGTGGCCACCTTCCTGTTCGTTGTTCAAGAGCAATGCCAATACCTGGAAGATTTCGCAGGACTTCAGAGTCCTCGACCTAGAAACGATTCAAAACCTTGTGTGGAGACCATTTAATTTTATTATTGTTACAAGTCAGAACTATTATATAACGTAAGAAACTAAATTGATTTGCCTAAATTTCTCTAAATTTGTGTGTGTGTGATAGTCAGAGGTGTGGAGATTAGTAGCCATATATGATCCCACTAACAAGGACAATAATTTACAAAAAATAAAAAACACCACTGCCTGTACATAAAGTGAAATATTGTAGTTTGTAGTTTTTAGAAACAATTGGTCCGCTCAGACAAGCTATATATTTTCTGAATATACTCAATCAGACCTTTCGTTTGATACTAAACACGATATACCTGTCTTAACCCTTAACTGGTTTCGTGGGGGTGGCGCGGCCCCCACGTGTGATATTTTTTTGAATTACTTTCAAACTATGCACCGTCTGCGGGCGCCATTTTGAGTAATCTCATTACGTCGCGACTCGCGGCGGGTGCCGGACGTTCGGCGTTGCAACTTTTACCAGAGCGGAGGTACGTGCGTTATGGGGGCCGCGCGGCCCCCACTATACCAGTTACGTAAGATTTTAGTAAATATTATATTTCATATTTTGTGTCAAAAAGAGGGCGCTGTCACTTATGTGACAGAAAAGAAGACGGAAAATTTGCCACAAAATGTAACAATTGCAAGCATTTCATTTGCAAGTTGCATAGTAGCACAAAAATACTATTTACTGATTGTCAAGATTGAACTTTGTTCACTTGTAATGTTCCTGAGTCCTTATGATTATATTTGTGTTGATTTTTTTTTATTACGTTGATTAGAGGTTTATTTCTTTTTATTTTCAAAGTTTATTGTATTAGGAATAAGAAAATATCTATATCTTAGCTTAAGACTATCAAAGTAAGCGTTTTTTTTGGTTTGTATAATGTAAGAAAGAAAAAACCAAAAAGTTGTCTTTTATATGTGATTTCTAGTAGAAATTAAGTTAAAATAATTACATGAATTTTCGATGATTGATTCAATAAAAAAAGGTTGTTATTTATATTTTTTAAATAAAACTAAATTATAATTGCGCACATTTGCATCCTAGAAGCTAGTTTGTAAAGGGGGCCGTGCGACCCCCACAAAACCAGTTACGTTAGTCAATTTTACGATACCAGTTAAGGGTTAATTTATTAACACTTGGATATTTAGACCACTATTTATCAGACATTTGTAGTATAGTTACCTTGTGACTTACGAAATGACTAACAACATCACACTTCTAATTGGTTCAAGCTTTAAGAAGTAATGGTGGAATAAGGAAACGGAAAACATATATACATGAACCCTGAACACATTACACACCCTTATGTTAGGCAGCCGTGTAAAAAGGACAAAAACAGACGCGATTAGCGTCCGAGCCGATTACGATTTCTTGTGAAATTAAGCATACCGATTAGAATATTCCGCAACTTTTAGATGTCTAAGAGAACTGAATGGGTCCTCATCTGTTATTCTCCACGGTTAAAATAAAAAATAAAATAAAATAAATTAACTCATCTGTTCTTTTAGATTTTTGTTGTTTCTCGTGTTTTTTTTTGTAATAATGTTGGATCCAAGATCAGAATGAATGTGAAATGGGATCCACTAACATCCAAATAGCATCCAAATAGTTTGGTGGAGCGTCCTAATTCGGATAGTCGGCACTCTGAGGGTGATTCTTTTTATACGCCTCCTATTGTCTACCTTGTTATCGTGTCTTTACAAAAGATCATTTCAAAGAAAGTACGGACGTTGACACGAGGCTTCATTTTGTAGAATGCTTCTCGCTCTACATACGAGTACGTGGTGAGTCCTAGCTGGTCTTGATGATAGACTTTCCGCCTTCCCCACCTACACCTTGGCCAATGCTTAGGCCAGCACGCCAACAAACGCATTGGCTAGGAATTTGTTACTCTATCCACACGTTGGGAGGTAATTTATCTTGTGTCGATGCAGGCCGACGTGCGGACATTCAAATCGCGTATCAAAAGCGGATATCCAGCTGGTTACGGTGGCCGCGGTTTGTTTATTTAAAGCCTATAAGTACTTCATATATGTTTACAGTGACAGCGTTATCGAAAAGAAATAAAAAATAAGTTCATGAATACCGGAGCTCGTCGCATTCTAAACGTAAGTCCAAAGTGTGGACTTGATAAAAAACTTTATTCCAACGCCCTTCGATGTGTGCATAAAAACGCCCTTTAATTTATGTGATTAATGGAAAGGCGATGCGTAATGCTAAACCATTATAGTGCTCAATGGGTATGTAAACACTTGTATATCCAGAAAAGCAGTGACATACAACTCCTTCCCGTATGCATATATAACTTGACTTACGCACGCGTTATTACTTGGGTACTTTTGCAAAATCCCCCCTTTGGCAAACAGAGCGAGCAGGCGAATGCTACTATTTAAGTGCCCTCTGCAAATATAGCAAAACGACTGCCGCTGCGGCTGCGGACACCGCGCCCCAGAATGTTTTCAATATTAGCTTTGCGAACGTCGACAGTTTGCTGAAGGGCTGCCGCAAAATAAGCTCAGAATGTTAATGAGTGCAGTTACACATTAATCTGTAACGCTCCATACAGGGTGTTCTAATTACGAAGCTTAATTAGACATCGGATTAAAATTTTCCGCAATTTGTTTTGTGCGAATAGTACGGTAATAGTCTTTGTGGTTTTGGGGCAGCCAAATCAGTATACTTTGCGTATTTTAACTCATTAATGACTTATGGGCTACTATTTTGGGGAAATGCTGCAACCAGTAAAAGAATCTTTCTTTTGCAAAAGAGAGCACTGCGCAGCATGTATCAGGTAACGACTAGGACCTCATGCAAAGAATATTTCATCAAGGCAAGGGTAATGACTATGTATTCGGCGTTCATATACCAATGTTTAATGTATGCTAGACAGCACCTAACAGAAACACCAATTAATGCAGACATTCACTCGCATCATACCCGCGGTAGCTCCCTTTTATGCGTACCCCGAATACGACTGGCAAAAGTACAGAAAAGCTACTTGTACCTTAGCAATAAATTCTATAATCTACTCCCTACAAAATTTAAACAGCTGGAGGTCATAAAATTTAAAATAAACATCAAGGAGATGCTGATAGGTCACCCTTTCTATAATTTGGCCGAATTTGAGGGCCATGATTTTTCAAATATTGTGCCCATTTAAATTACTTAAAAAAGTAGAGCCTTATTGTCTGATTATTTTATATGGTCTTATATCTGTACTTTTAGTTTAAAATGCATAAAGTAGATTTAATTTGATTATTTAACATTTTACTGACAATTTGAATATTACGATAAATAATTTTACTACGTATCTTTTCGAATCACTAACTGCTTCAAATATTAAGCTTCTATTTTGATTATTTATATTTATAGTTTGACAATCTAGTAGTTAATTCTTGACTAACTATGTATGTTCAGTAAAGAGTAGTAACGAAACTTACTACATAACCCAATTATTTTGACATGTCCAAGAGCGGTCTTTAGCCGTCAATTGGACATGACGAAAATGTAATGTAATGTAATGTAATATATTTGTTGACAGCTGTCATTTTCAAACCACGCCATTAGAATTTATGAAGAAGTAATTAAAGGAGCAACGTTAACTTATTGTGAAAAATGAACTCTAAAAATGGGGAAAGTTTCGCGGAATACCAAAAATTTTACGTAATTTGGTAACTGTTTAGTTCTCAAATTACGTACAATTTTCGGTTACAATTAGGTGCCAGTTAGTGGATCGAAAAATCGACGTTTAATAAAAAAAAAGACAAAATTCACGCTGTTGGATGAGAATACCACTGTTCGTCGCCATACTGGTCTGTCCCTCGAGAACATAGCCGCAGTGAAGGAAACTATGGCCGAGAGTACAGGCACTTCCATTCAGGTAGCATCCATAGCCCCGTTGCATGACACCGGTTCTCCTCGTTGTTACTGAAGTTAAGCAGCAGCAAGCGCGGTCAATACTGGGATTTATTTATTTATTTATTTCCCAAAATATAATTAACCTTACAGATGATTCCAAATCGTTAATTATTTTTCTAGGCTATTATTCTAGATTATAACTATTATTCTACTATAGACTATTGTTATAATTCTACTGTTAATAATATTATTATTACTCTACTCCATTACTATTACTATCATTATTATTCTAATATATAAATCATTATTCTAGACTATAGCAAACGAGACGGAGACATCCGTTAGAGCATAATATTAAACGATTATATTTACATATGTATATCTAATGTTTATCTAACCTTTTTTATTATACTAGTTACTCCTTTTTAACAATTCTAATACTACATATTTATCTAATTATTTGATTGCTAAGAAATGCCATTACCATATTTTTCAGTTGTGCTAAGTTCACCGTCCAAATATCCAATTCTGGCTCAATCGAACATAGTGCATTTATGGTACGAAGCGTCCGCACTGTGAAGCATTGTTGAACGATGTTAGTTCTAGCTCGCGGTAACGCGAACAATACATGAGTCCTAGTACGGTAGTAATTGGTGGGTACGAATAGACCGATTCTTCTAAGGATGGTCGGATTATCAACGAACCCCCTAAGCAGTTTATATATGTGGCAGATTGACAGCCAATCTCTTCTTACACTTAGTGAGTTGTACCCAACCATCCCCAGAATAAATGCCGTAGGATATAGAAAGGGATAATATCCATGCTGTTTAAAGTATAGGAACCTCAGAAAGCGTTTCTGTATACTCTCCAGCCTGGATATGTAGCTATTTTCATAAGGACTCCATATTGCCGCGTTGACTTCTAATCTGCTCCGAATTAGGGAATTGAATAGGAGGCGCATGACAAATGTGTTGTTGAACTGCCTCATGCTCCTCATTACAAAACCTAGCAATTTGTAAGAATTATCAACTAGGGTGTAGATGTGCTGTCTGTATGTCAACCGTGAGTCAAAGGTCACTCCAAGGTCCCTTGTGTGATTTACTCGTGATAGTGCCTTGCCATCAATGTCATAACTATGTACAAGCGTGGCGTCACCTCGCGAGTACGTCATGATAGAACATTTGTCGGTATTGAAGTATAGCTTGTGGTTTATGCTCCAAAGATACACGGCGTCTATGTCATCCTGCAGTAATGTACAGGATTCATTACTGCCCGTTCTTGTGAATAATTTTAGGTCATCCGCGAAAATCAGGCAGTTGGTTTTTGTAACTACGTCTGGCAATGTATTTACGAGCAATTTAAACAGTAATGGGCCCAGATTTGATCCTTGGCTCACCCCAGAGTGTGTAAAGTAGAAATCTGATGTTGATGTCCCATATTTAACGAATTGCTGGCGGTCTCTCAGGTAACTGGCGGAGAACTGCAGGAGTGTATGTGAGCACCCCACTGTTGCCAGTTCCCTGAGCAATATGTCATTATCGACCCGGTCGAATGCTTTTCGAAAGTCAAAATAGGCTACGTCCACCTGACAACCTCTCTGGAAGTCAAATTGTTCCGCTACGTATTCAGTGAACACTGAGAGGTTTGTAGTGGTGGAACGTCCTGGCCGAAAACCATGCTGAGCGTCTGATAACTTGCCACTTACCTGCCTATACAGATATTTGTGGATAATAGTCTCAAACAATTTGGCCGCAGATGAAAGGATAGCCACTGGTCTGTAGTTCTCCACGTCAGATTTCGCCCCCGACTTATGTATTGGGATGACGCGGCTAATTTTCCATCTTGACGGATAGATCCCACTAGAGATACTTAAATTGAAAATGTGTCGTAAGGGTTCAACCAAAAAAGATTGACATGCCTTTAATATGTATGGAGGAATACCGGCCGGACCAACAGACTGTTTCGGCTTTAACTTTTTGAAGGCACAAGCGACATCCGCGACACTGAGTTCCTGGATGCCGACGCTATCGTTCCAACTCTTAGCCGATATACCGGTCTCGGCTTGGGACACTTCCAAGGTGGGGGCTTTATCTATATATACTGACGAAAAATATTTGGCGAAAGCTTTTGCCATATCGCTACCGTCGTAAGAAGTGCCTTCATACGTTATAGTCTGCCGAAAAGCCTGACTATTACGCTGATTTCTGATATAGGACCAGAAGTTTGTGCTGTCTCTCAATATTGACATTTGAATTGTGTTGATATAATTTATATGGGCTTCTTGAAATTTTCGTTTGAGTATTGCTCTGAGGGAGCTGAACTCATTGTAGTAAATTCGCTGGTTGTACTTTTTCCAAAGTTTATGGTAACAGGACTTTGATTTAAGATCTCTGATGATATCATATGTAAACCAGACCGGATATGTGTATCTGCTCGTGTCAGCTGTAGCCTTTTTAATTGGGACACTTTTGAACAGACAATCGTAAATTAAAGCGTAAAAGCACTCGACACTCTCGTTTATACTGGTCAGATTGTATAGTAATGTCCAATCGATTTTATCTAATAAGTCGTAAAAGATTTTAAAATTTTCATTTCGGTAGTCCCACGTGCTACTGAAGTCATGTAGAGTGCTGTACCGTGGAGTTTGAGGTAAATGCTGTGTGAATGAATACCGGTCTCGTACAGTGAATGTTAGTGTTATGTCTAATGGTGGATGCAGATTATCGCGGCGAACTAACTCCGAGGTAGCTTCCGTCACGCTCACCTTAGCACCGTTCGACAAAACCAAATCTAAAATTCTGTTATGAGGATTTTTGACTTCGTTGAACTGCATGTAACATAGAGAAATGAAGTACTGGTAATGGTCATTTACCAATTTTGTGGCTGAATATAAATTAAAATCTCCTAATATTAAAATGTTTTCTACCTTTCCACTAAAAAATAGACTTTCTAACTTATCAAAAAATGTTAGGTATACCCTATCACTACATCTGGGAGGAAAATACACTAAAAAAACATAATACGTAGTGTGATGAAAATGTATTTTCACACACATCACTTCGTCGTCCGTTTCCAGTTCCGGCATGCGTCGTGATTGGATCGAAGAGCGAATACTCAGCATTATACCACCGCCGTGCGTCTGCCTGTCCTTTCGAAATACTGCGAAGTTCCCGCCCGGAAACAGTTCTGCATCCGCAATTGAATCATTTAAAAATGTTTCAGTTAGCGCATACATTTCTGTTTCAACTATATTACTGTTTGTGGTAAATTCAAACAGCTTTCCTTTTAACCCTCTAACATTTTGATAGTAAAGGTTCAGCTGAGTACTATGTCTCGTTATGTTGGCTTCTCGAGTTACGAAATAACCACTCATTAAAGCATGAGTATTCCGGCCACATCGAAGGATTTAGGTATCTTTCGAAGTGGCTTTCCGGTATACCCACGATAAATGATTCGTATGTCCTATTGCGTTTCATCACCCTCCTCACTGTGAAGGGGATACCTGATGTTTTTTCCTCAAGGTGCTTCGTCATATCTTCCTCGGTCGTGTCCTTCTTAACCGCCCAAATGTGGAGATTTCAACCCACCCTCATCCTGAGCTGTTCCTTGTATGACGGGTCGATCGTATGCGACAGGGCCACGGCGTAGATACGGCCGATTGGGAGACTTAGCCGGTTCTGGTAGTGCCGGGGTAGCAGGTTGAAATTTTCTGTTAAAATTTTCGTTGCTGCGAGGTCTACGGTGTCGGACCGTCACAAAGCCATCATCCCGTTCCTGTGCTATGGTTTGGACGTCCGGAACTGTTACGTTATTAGAGGTAAGCGCCACTGGAGACGTTGCGGTCGTTGTCTTGGCGGTGGTTGCGACGGCTACTGCGGTAGACATCACAGACGGCGAGGCGATCGACGCATACGTAATGAGCGGGATGGAAGCTCCGTCTGAGTTGGTGGCGTGCGATGCGGCAAGATTAGTAACTGCAGTCGCAGCGACCGTCCTTGTTACGGCTTCTAAGGTTTTATTATTATTGGCCGCCGTGACTATATTCGTCGCGGGACCTTTCGCCGATTTCGCAGCCACTAGCCACGTTTGCTTAGCGACGGGGGTGGGTCCGGTAACGGCGGGTGCGGTGGTGCGGGGAACAGCGGCCGCCAAGGCGGACGCTCTGCCGAGTCGCAGCAACGATGCGCCAGAGGTACCCGGTGGGAGGGTTGATGAAGTTATGGTCAACACATGTTGTGTCAACGCGTCCACTTTAGCGTTGAGCTCTGCTATGACTTCCATCTGTTTCACGCCTTGAGCAAATAGTTGTCTCACCATTTTTTTCAGTTCACCCGCATCCTCTCCGTTTATCTTTTCGACCTGCGCCATTGTAGCCACCACACTGACCACATAAAAAAATACCCGAAATTGCAACACGTGACGCGTCCGGCCCCTCGGACGGTCCGGCTAAATGTTAATATCAATTGATTGCGAATATATAAACACTCAATATGACTTCTTTCACACTTTTATCATGTTATTCGTGTTAAAAACTAAATTATTGCGAGACGGTTTTTTATTTAGGGATGGGTGACCGCCTGAGTGTTTGACTGCGTGACGCTACAAATGCCCACCTAGAAGATAGTGCCAATAGGCAACAAGGTGGGTTCCACGAAAAGGTATATGCCTTGTGGGTAAAATAAAAAAAAAATCGGCATCGTGGTCGAGAATTGTACTTGATCAGACCCACAATATCAGACGAATTTTGGTAAAAGATCTTCGTTTGCACGCGCACAAAGTTTATTTGAAGAAAGAACTCAAGCCAAGGGAACTGGGCAACGCCTTGAAAACTTAATCCGGCACTCTTCAAACAACTCCAAGAATTGAGCCACGAAACGAACAGGGAATGTACCGGAAAATTACTATACAAGTAAGGCTGCTAGGGTAAATAATCGGCTGCGTCAACATAAGACCTTCCCGGCAAGTAGATAAGCCCCTCCCTCCGCCAACACAACCTCCCCCCCTGGGGAGGGGTGAACCCCTTGCCATTGCGCTATGGTTCATAGTTTATTTGTTTATTATCCGTATTTTTAAAATGGTATTCTTTCAAAAATGATGTAGTATTTTCTTGAATATTTATTTATTTATTCATTTTTAGGAAACCCAACAGCTAATTATAATTTATCAAAAGAGGATTAGGATAACAGAGAGCCAATTAAAGGTTTTTGCGTTTAAGTAACGTTGTAGAAACATATGTGACCTTTCAATTAAAGCTATCGATTAAAAATACATCAAAAATTATTCAACAATTAATTCACTGTTCAGCTGCTGCCTAGCTCAGTTAATACTCGTACAGAATAGATCAAAGTCAAAGCGTTTAATCAAATCAGATTGGCGGATTTGAAATATTATTTGAGTCGCTTGCATATTAAATATTCCAAACAACGTTTCACAACATGATTTCATTCTATTAACACATCTGTGTACTGAATTTCAAGTATCTAAGTCAAATATTTCGAGATTGAAGTATGACTAGCGCGCCCTCTGGTGGACCGATGTCTACTACAATCTTTTCAACACTTGCCATGACATAATGTTACATGGATGCCAAATTTCAGTTCAATCGGATAAATTGTTCGGCCGCTATCGTGGAGGTATACACACACACGCAGACAGATTTCAGTTTGGAAATAAAATAATCATCTCGGGGGGTGTCACAAAATGTATATATCCGTCTACACCTCAAAAAAAATGCACATTCACCATACTTTGCCTCCTCGTCGGTTGGTAGGCCGGTAAAGTAAAACACGAAAAAATATTATTCAGAAGTTGGCAGACATGCTGAGAACAGCCGCAGGTTTCATACTTGTTCTAGGTTTACTCAGACAGATGTACAGTTAAATGAAACGATACGCATGATCTCCGGTACGACCAGGACATACGTCATTGAAGTTGCTGCCAATCTTATGCAGAATACTACCACCGCCAATACGAGTGAACTTACGATTCTGCGAAAACGTTTATAGTAGAATTCCCACCCGCGAATTCACAACGACGTAACTGCAGAACCATCCCAAAGACTGAGATCAATAAATGTACCAGCAGTCTTATGGGAGCGGCTAATTCCAGATGAATTTGATAGCATAAAATCCTAAGAAGCTCATTCCTCTAGACCAGGTATGTGCAACTTACGGCCCGCGGTACAAATCCGACCCGTCACCCGATTTTGTACGGCCCTCCAAGAATTTTTCAAATAACAGTGAATCTGGCCCGCCTTATATAATAATAATAATTATAATAATAATAATTTTATTCATACAAATACATAAATTTACAATTGTATTAGTTGCAGAATCAGCCTAACTAGGCCATAGCCCGTACCAAGGAAAACTCTATGTATGGCAAAGATGTATTTATGTGCACATAATATTAAAATTAAAAATACAAAATATGATAAAATATAAAATAGATAAGCGAATTCAAATTAAACTTATAATTATATTATAAATATTGATATAGCATGATTATGGAAATAAATATTAATATAAAATGTCGCAATATGAAGTATGTGGAATAAATAAATAAATAGTATTAAAATATAAAGTGTAGTGCAATGTATGACAATGCGTGTACTAGCGTGTTTTTTTTTCTCGCAATCCGCGTCAGTCGGATCCAAACGCACATGAGAGTATATACCCCTTGGTAAACACCTTACGAATTTGAACGTCCACAATTTCCAAATATTGACCATCTTGTCTCAAACATGAAGTCGCAATCGTCGCATTTAATTTAGTGTTTCGTTTTTTTTATGTATATTTATTACTTTCATTTGTAATTTGTATTTTTATGTATGAAAAGAGATATTACAAATAAAAAAGTGAAAAACTAGCATTTTGGTGATTTTAAGGCTCCGGCCCGCGTAACTTTTCTAATTTCCAATTCTGGTGGAAGTTGCATGTGCCTGCTCTAAGCCTTCGTCGACCCTGCCGTCAAATACAATCTGACAAGTAAAATGTAATTTTTGCGTCGATTTATTTTATAGAAAATATTAGAAGGGATGTGAACAGTTTCTATGATAAGGGAGGCTGGCTTAACCCTTTCAAGACCATAAGCTTTGCGACAGAGCAGTGGTTTTCAACCGGTGGGTCGCAGGCTATCTAAAAAAACTTTAAATATTACATAATATTTAATTATCTAACATGCCAATCTTTACATCTTCGGAAGAGAAATATATTTATTACGTATTTTGCTATTGCATTTACAAAACTTTATGTTGATTTAAGATGGAAACAGTTATGTATAGGGTCGACAATGAAAAAGCGTTAAAATGCAGTGGTTTCCGCCATTTTTTTACAAAACCTTTATTTACTCAATGCCTACAGTTACTACCGTGGAAGAGATTAAGGAGACGGGGGTCGAGACGGGGGACGAGACGGGGGTCGCGTAAGGCGTTTATTTTTTTTTCCAAAAAGGGGGTCACGATATGAAAAAGGATGTAAAACACTGCGGTAGAGTATGGAAATTTTTAATACGTAAAACTCTTAAATGGCAATGTAAATAACATTTATGTTAAGTTTTGTGAAATGTTCTTCAATAGGTTTTATATAAATTGATGGGACATAAGGATCCTAGTGGTCCATAAATATGCAATGTTACAACTTTTTCCAAAATTTGATTATTATTCAACTCATACGTACTAAAAAAAAATAAATTGAAAAAGTCTTAATTAATATTTTATTTATTTATTTAAAATCCCCAGAGTTACTTGGTCATTTGCGATAATTACAAAAAACCGCGGTGTATTTTAAAATAATAATTGTATTTTTTATGCTAATGCACATATGTCCCATGATCCTTAAAGGGTTAAAGGAGCATAAGGGTTGAGGATTGTCAGAGAGGCTTTGAGTGGACTAATCATCAAAAGGATCTCACCTATGGAATTGACTTATAATATCCTTTTATAAACCTAATCCACTGGAATAATCATGACTCTTAGATTAATTTATTTTATTTAAATACAACTCAATAATGGTGTCTCACGTATTTTAACGGGGTATTTTTCTTATTGTTGATTGATTCTGATAGAGGAATAGTTTATTGTCATATGATTTCATTTTTTGAACACTAGGGAAAATAATCTGGAAGCTTTATTGAATAATCTGTTTTGGGCTTTGAAAAGGGATACCAACTTACTCAAAACTATCTGCACGACTGACGGTATCATTTTATTGTAAACAGTAATTTCTACTCGATTATCTACGGGCTGACTGAAATGGCATCTTCACATAATCCACCATCATCAGCGCTGGATCAGTATGCACCACACAGGATCTGACACGGCCCGGTGGCATGGTAGTTAGGTCGCCTGATTATACATTGTAGGGTCCCGGGTTTGATTCCCGGTTGGGTCACCATTTTCCGTTGGGATCTAATTAACGGAATTGCATTTTCAATTCTGTCAATCGAATGCAATAACAATACATGCACTCACACACATGTCACATGCACACATACATATAACTCGTTATATTAGGATTGGTTGTAAGAGATTGTCATATGACAATGAATAGAGATTATCATGTGAAATTTCACAATAAAGAGTAGAAACAAACAAACAAACTGCGAGACAAATAGAATTTTACATTTCATAATAATTAAAACTTCAGGACTTCGATGAACAGTAGCAAAATCATTGGTAAATCGACATTTAATTCAACGGTGGAGATCCAGGATCCAGAATCAAATATTCAGCAGAATAGTTGGAGCAGATAATTCTTCAGGCAGCAGTCAAATATTCACAGTGGCCCTTTCAGGTTAAATCCCTCTTCGAGGATGCTACCGCATGGGACCTGAGCCGTGAGTTGACAGGTCATCTGGCTCAAGCTCTGTCGAACCATTAATAACAACTAGGAATTATATTGATACATATAAATATGACATCCGACTCGACTGAGTAAGTACATAATAAAAATATATTTTCAAGTTTCACTCCATAGTGGTTCTCAAAGTGGGCGATAACGCCCCCTTGTGGGCGCTGGTGGCCTAGATGGGGCGGTAAGGGGCCTAGATGGGGCGGTAAGAAATAAATGGGGGGTGTTGAAGTGGTTTAGGGGGCTATGGCTGAATTGTAATTTCAACTACTTAATATTTTAAAATTCATTAAAATTAAAACTAGGTACCTACTGCACAACATCGATTATTTAGTTCATATTTCTGCCCTGTTTGATTGTACACTAATTAAAAATATTTAACATAGCTTTTGTAGGATATCCCGTGAGCAATCAAGTGTAACGTATATTTTGTGTGTTCTATAGCTATGAATAGAAAACTCGGAAAAGTAGATTAAGTATTTTAATAAAACCTGTAAATTTGTACTGTATTATTATGACTACTGGCAAAGGGTTCGTAAATTCGTCTTGTCCTGTCAAGAGCGACCGCACTGACGTCACGGCTTCTCCTGCGCGTGCGCCGGCCGTCGGGCTGCGTTGGTGCGGGCAATCAGTTTTGGCTGCGTTTATGCCATAATGAAAGACATTACTTAATTCATTATAACAAATCATCAGATTCATCCTTCACATTACGTTAGTTTTAAAATTAAAATTGATTATGTTTGTTTTAATTTGAATCTTTTATTCAAATTAATATTATAAAGTTCTTATACTCTTAATATTATAAAGTTGCGTTTTAATTGTTCCCACTGATAAAAAAGTCTCTTTTACAATTAAAGTAATGAATGTCTTAAATGTTGTAAAGTAAAAAAATAAGATGCAATGAAAAATGATTGATTTTCAAAGTGGGCGGTAGACGAAATAAGTTTGAGAACCACTGCTCTATAGCTACTAAATAGTAAATGCTGCCACAAAAAACGCTCTGCGAAAACGAAAATTTTCGCAGATACCTTTAAAACTGGTCGAGGGAATCGACGGTGACATACTAACTCATAGATAACGAAGTATAAGCAACAAAATCAAATTGAAGGCAGGTGATTATTTAACACAAAACACGTGAAGTTCGGCAACGCCAGCGTTAAAAACATTGACTCCAAATATGTTTAACAAGAACAAAATTGAAAAAAAGCAGGAATGCATTAAAAAAAACTAAAAGCAGTCGGAACCTTTTGCAAATATTTTTCAAAACAAAACTGTCTCCAAATGCAATTAAAATTTCAAATCAAATAAAATAGATACTTAGTTGGGATAGAAATCCCTTTTCCTCCTTTAGATCAATGACGCATTGACGTTGACTATGTCAAGTGAAATATTTCTCTAATATCATGTCAGTCCAAAGTAATACAACTTTTTGAACTTTTTAGTTGACTTCTTGCAATGGAAATTGCGTTCTTATTATTTCAAATATTTTAATTCTTGTATTTAACAATATATTTTCATCCCATCTATTCGAAAAGGACGACTTGGTTTGCCTTTAAGTGCGCCCAAAAGTGGTGTTTCCTATAAGAAACTTTATAAGTGCGCCGCAATTATCTTTGCGGCTCACTTTTTGAATTTGGAACATCTTAGTCTTCAGCGCCGAAGAAATCGAACGCAAATATTGTTTGAATAAAGACTGTCTGGTACGACGACCCCTAGTCGCGCCACCGGCTGAATAAAAAAAAAAAACAAATAAAATAAAAACGTGCGAACGTCAATTGTTTTTGTCGCCTTATATGAGGCGCCTTTTATTTTCTCATAGAGGGTGATGAAAAGTGGAGTGTATCACTCGGGCGCAAAATATTTTTGGCTCGGGCGCTTTTTTGAATCCCTTGCTACGTTCAGGATTATACTAAAGAATCCCTCACTTCGCTCTGGATTCAAAAAAGCGCCCTCGCCGTAAAAATATTATTTTGCTTCCTTGTGATACAATCTACTATTCCACATCTGTATTTATTACAGTCGGTTGTTATCGGTGCTGTTGCTATGGTTTAAATATTAATCCAAATAGATCCCTATATAGTTTCGCAATGTACTCAATCAATAAACATGATGATTTATATCTTTTTTTTTAATTATTTTGACATTTAGACAGATTAGCCCTACCCTATGTTACCTGTGATGATATTACGATTCAAACAATACCAAACACTGCTAAATCGGTTCAATCATTTAGAAGTTATGGTGGAATGAAGAAACGGACCAACATACATACATAGATACAGGATGAGATTTAATTAACCGGCATCCTTGAAATGGGTGAATAAGTACGAGGGAACAAGCAACTGTTACTACAAAATTTTGTTGTTTTTTTAATATAAATTTTAACAATTTAAATCTTAAATAAAATTTGACGAACGTTGAGCGTGCTGCGACATCTAGAGGTAGGCAAAATATCGCAAATAAACAATATTGGCAACATTTTCCTACCACTAGAAGGGCGAAACGTGCTCAGCGCTATTTATGCTTTTAAATATTTATATTAAAATATGTTCACCCACATTTTTTATAATAAAAAGTTGTTTCTTTGCTTGTTCCGGTTTACCCAATTCAATGATGACAGTTAATTAAAACTCACCATGTATATACATGAACCCTGGTAGTAGTAGTAAACGGAGTGGAAGGCTTGTTTCCAGCCCTTGATGTCAGCTAGATCTATAAGATCTTTTGTAACTACCCACTATGTGGTTAGGTCAGTGGTCAGCTAGTAGCCCAGTGCTTCTTACCAGTCCAAGTAAGTAAGATCACTGACCTTCAAGTTGGGCAGATCGCTGGGTTCGAGAAAGCATCGTCCCAGTAAACTGTGTCTTTTTGTGGCGAGGCCTGGGCAGCGACCAACGATGTGTATGCTGTCTTCAGGTTTTTCGCCACATATTCGGCAGTCCTTGCTCTCGGTCAAGCCAAGGTTGAATAGATGTGCTCTAAGGGTCGTGTGTCCGGTGAGGAGACCGATAGTGGTTCTAAGGCTCTTCTTGCTCATGTCAAGTAGGGCCTTGGTTTTCTTTTGTAGTGGTTGCTCCATCATGGCTTTTGCCTGGCGACATCCCTGGCTCTGTTTCCAGCATGCCCGATGTTCCTGCTCCAAGCACTCTTTGATGATTTTCTGACCTGAAGCGAAGGGGACCCCAACAACTGGCTCCACCGGGCATTCCAGTGTGCCAGTCTTGCCAGTTTTGCCAGTCTGTCGGCCTCTTCGTTGCCGGGTATGACATGAACCTTGAATATACACAATTTTTTTCTGAAATAATTACACTCCGTTACACTACAATGTACGTGGTTTCTATGCTAAGCTCGCATGACCAATAAATAATCTAAAATTGATACCTACTTTTTGCGAACTTTCATAATAATATCTATTTCAGCTTTCTTCGCTTTATCTCAGTGAAATATACTGGAATTGGTCTCGTGACTTCGCATCAAAGAACGTATTACAGTAAGAACGTCGCGAAAGTATATTCAAGCGATTATAGTCCTTCGAGTTAGACAGCTCACAAAGAGGCATCGCTCTGCCTTTATCAAGGGATCCTTAATCCCATTAGGGGCGTTACTCGCTTACTACTAGGGATGTCTGGAGTTTCTTAATACAATTAGGCAGACAGCAATCGAGAAGTTTTGTACAAGTTTAACACCTGCGCTTTTGTCGTCTCGAGTACAATCGTGCTTTGCAGCAATAATTAAGGGTGTAACTATATATATAAAAATAATAAATAATAAATACAAACGGAGCTGCCATGGAATTCACCGACCGGAGTCGGACCCATCATAATACTATTTTTTTTACACTTCTGGGGGGTGAGCAGTGGATTCCGGACTTATGAACCGGCTGTGGTAGGTTTAGGACAGCTGTCTTGCCACATATGAGCGTTCACCTTACCACCCATTCACTCCCCCTTCGAAGCCATAGAATTTGAGATGCGCAAATCGCAGTTTTAGATACTTTTTCTAAGAAAGAGTTGATTATTTTTCTGGAAAGGCCAAGATCTTTAATGAGGTTAAATAGAGATTTAGCTGGCAGGCCACGAGCGCCAACTTTCACCGCGTGAAGGTGAACAGTGAAGCCGTTCCGGGTTACGGCATTTGCAAGATCAAGGTATTTATTTAATTTGTACTCTTGGTCTTTTGGGATATTTGATTCCCATGGAAAGTTAATTCTACAATAAGAGCCACCTTCCGAGATAGAGAGTAAAGAGTTATATCTGGACGGAGGGCTGTGCATCCGAGACTTTCAGGGAATTTATACTGCTTAGAGACCGAATCAACCTCCAGAATCCAATCTGTAGCTTTCTCGATTATTGAGAAAGGTTTTGTAGTTAAATGTTTTTTGCCTTTAGAGCCATCTCGCACAAACTGTATTGGGGGTTTGGAGGATACTGTCAAACCCTTGTTGGCACGAGCCACTGAGAGACTAATTACCTCGCGAATAACAGCGAGAACTTTGTCATGGCGGTAAGTGTACCGTCCTTGATCTAAGGCCACCTTGCAGCCAGCTAGAATGTGTCTAGCTGTGCAAGGGGTATTGCTACAGAGGGGACAAGAACTATCCTCGGCAAAGCTCCAACGAGCGAGGTTACTGGGGTCTGGAAGTGTATGCTGAAAGGCATTCAAATAAAATTTCAGCATCTCTGGCGTCCAGTCATAGAGTACCTTCCAGTGCATTGGAGGCGGAATGCAAAAGTCCCCAATTGTTGTCCAATCATTCTGGCATTGAAGGCCAATAGCATGAGCCATACTGTTGCTGTCGTAATCTCCCCGCAAAAGAGACTTCTTCAAGTCCACGTCGCTCGTGGTTGTACTGCCATACCCCAGACCCAGTGCCATTCTGGCTGATTCCAGTAAGGAACTTTTTGTGGAAGTCTACGCGGGCTTGTAGATCATTTGAATCACTACGGCCACTTATTACGTGTTTCGATATTGCCGGATCTTTGGAATTGCACAGAATCGAATTTTTGGTTATTCTGGAGTTGGCGTAGAGCAGAGAGGGCAGTTTTAGCGCTAGCCCAAAATTTTGTTTGGACCTGAAGAGAGTCGAGGGGTCAGCTGGTTTGGCTAAGGACAGCCAAGATTTTAAACTAGCTGTCACCAGCGCATCTAGACGGGACAGTTGGGTTTTGGTAAAATCGTAAATAAGAAAGGGCCATGGCAAATGTGACGTTAGATAATTGTCATAGATCCAGGCCTTACGGGGCCAAGAAATTAGCAAGGCATCTATTTTTGCCAGGCAACTTTTGAAATGCTCTATAACATGATCGCCCGAGACGTCTTTTCCCTGATGGGTGATTTTTCTGCCGAGGAATTTGAAATCATTGTTTGGGTCTATAAGGGAGATATCAGAGCCCTTATAGACCAATTTGGGGCCATAGGATATAAATTTTGTGTCTATGCGGGCGAGTCCAAGGCAAAAACGTTTGGAGGGCTTCACTTTTATACAGCCTGACCAGTCGCAGAAAAGCTCCACTTTCTGTAAACTATATAAACTTTTCTTAGACGTATTTTACAGTAGAAACTGTGAACCAATGAAGAATATAATTACAATAAATACAATAATATTGAAGTGATGAAAACAAAGCGATAATGCGGTAATTTTCATTTTGAATGAATGAATGAATGAATGAAAATCTCTTTATTGCACAATAAAAATAAGGTACAATGCGGACTTATTGCTACATTACAATATCTATCTTCCAATATCTTTTTAGCTTTCGAAGCAGTTGCGCAAAAAACTAGCTTAACTTTTCACAGAAATGCGTTTTACATAATTTAGGTAGGTATATTTAAATTACAACTACTGGATTATGACGATACTGGTCGAACCATTGATTGTATATGCTATTAGTTTGATCATCGTCATAGTACGTTTTGGCAAACGATCTGCGCCAGCGACATGGCGCTGTAGGCTCTTATAGCATTTTACGTCGAAACTAATAGCAATTTATTTGGCAATCTTAAAATTGATATTGAATGGTTTATTATAAAGCACTGAGTGACTATAAAATCTCAATAATTTCAATAATGACAACATTTTTTAGTTTCGCGACAATGACTTATTAATAACGAAGTCACTTTATCCATTTGCTCACTTTTATATAAATTATTTTTGAATTCATATTTGGGGATGCTAACGTGCAAAAAGCAAGTGTTTTACAATATATTCAATTCGTGTTTACGTGTAAATAATGAGTCCACAAACAAAAACACAAATACGATTCATAAGAAATTATGAAGGAAAGTAATTATATAAGCTTTCATTGTGTCTTATAAATGTTCTAGTTTACGAGAAATCTAAAATTGAAAATTATGCAAACAAGCAAGCAAGATAGTGAAAGAGACAAGATAGCGAAAGAAGGCAAGTGTCTTTGTAAACAAAGTTGTTATTGAAAATTGCAATAAACTTGTTGTACCCCAGATATCGCCCCTTAATATGAATTAAACCACAACAGTGCAAATACAGAAATCATAAGAACATCGACGAATTATATCGGAGAGCACATCGCGCTAGAAGCACAACTTCAATAGCACAGACACGAAATTTTGTATAATAATATGCATTTAATTACGACAGCCCGTTCTAAGTTTCATTAAGACAGAATTGCAACACCCAAGGTTGGCTTCCAAAGAGGTGAATCCCCCAACGGTCAAAATCATAGACACAACATTTTGTATAGGCATTTAATTATGATATACCGTGTAATGTTTCACCATGATATGGCTGCCTTATTTATTTAAAAAAATGGAGTCAGTTTTTTTTAAAAGTATTTATCAATGTAATAAAAATAACCAAACCATGAACTTAGATACACTAACAACATCCCCAAAAGAAACCTAACAAAATTTTGAAACTCGATGACTGTGACGTCACTAGCAGCATCGCTTCTCTGATACTTAAAGCAACCTAAATCATCCGCTCGTCCGCTCCTTAGCCCCTAACGTAATGCTATTTAAGGGGAATAGTCCGCGAATAAGACAGGCTTCATTTTAGTCAATATATTAAAATGCACACATAGATGGAAAGATAGTATTGAAATATATAAATATAAGAAATATATCGGGACTATGCATGATTTATTGCATTTGTATTAATGGATTAGGTACGGGAAATGAGCTTCCCGTTCTATCTCATGCACCTTCTATACGTTGGACAGTGGTTGCTGCATTGCTAATACCCATCCTACACGGTAGGTAACATATTTGCCATAGCCTATGTCTCTCTCGCTCTTTCCCATACACTTTTCACACGTGACAGTTGTGCTAACTCGCTTTCACAACGATATGGAGATGATTTGTTCTCTTAGGAGTCTAGGAGTCTTTAAGGAAAATAACTCTTAGGAGATAATAAGAAGTTATACAAATTCCGAATATATTTTTTTTTTTTGGCAAGGTCTGTTAAACACGGTAGGTGACGAAGAATCTCCATTATAAAATCAAAGACTATGGCGGTTGTTTGACATTATAAAAACGAATTTACCGCGTAAAGATAGTGGCAGCCGACGCTTCTGCGATGTTGCAAACGCCGTTGTACAGGATAGACTCTCTACTGATTGTCTACTGTGGCAGCTCATAAGTGCCTAAAGCCTTACTACAAGGTACTGGAAAGAGGATCGCGAGCAGACCTCGCTCCATTTCTCTATCCTCCAGTCCTCACGCTCATTTGAGATCACTTGGGCGACCTCTACCTTATAATAATGGTAATTTAGTTCGAATTTATCGCGGACCGAGGCGCCCTTTGGCCGCCAATACCAAACGAGTGGCAACCGATCGTTTTAGGAATATATGACATTAGGCTAACAACTACCCCCGCTGCTTAGAAAACGTACGTTTCCAAACTCTCTCCGTTCTCAAACCGCCCAATCCCATCCGAGGTGTTCCCCCGAATCGTAACATCCGATCCCAACTCTCAACGACTGTAGATTACAGCCGATGTGTCGCCAAGTTTTGGACCTTGTTTTATAGGTAGGTGTGGTTTTTATATTTTGTTGTACTGATTTTATACGGATATGATATCAGAATTTCGATTTCGAAATTTTATGTGCTGCGTAAGTAGGTTTTTAAAATAAAGATTAAAATTGTTGTAGAAACGACCTAACTTAAGCCATAATTGAATTATCTGTCCCGCTCTTAAAGCTGCCCTATTTTTCGGATTCAACCTTGATTGGTTTCCTTCTATTATCTTTTTAATAGCTTCCTGATACAAATGCATCTTGTAGTTTTATTTTGTGTTTTTTCGACACGCTTACCGGATATCTACAGGTTAGTGTTCAAACTTGTTGATAGTTATAATAGGCTGTATTACTTTTCTTCGTTAACTAATATCGGAAAATAGTTATTGCGAACGAGACACAGCAGAGCGTTAGAGGGAAATGGACAATAAACGATCGAATATTTTCAAGTACAAAAACTATCCGCCCCACATGCAGTATTTATTTATTTATTTATTTAAGAATTAATTACTATAAAACATTGATTAGCTTACAAAAATAACAGGAACCGAATGGCAAAACCTTAACCTTTTGCTGATTTGTTTCTGTCACCCAACTGGGACTAGCCCGTTCTAGGGTGGACAGGACTCCAATATTACAATCAAGTTTGCTTGATTGCTTGGTTGCCTACAAATGTACAAGTTTTAGTAAAAAGCTAATGACACTAAATTGCCCTAAAATGTGGTCTTCAGAATAAAATAAAAAATAATAATAATAAAAAAATATTAAAAATATATAATAAATAAAATGCAATTCCATTATTAAATAGGCAATAAATATAATATAAAATTCGATTAAATCATATAAATAAAGTTATATGTGAGAAAAGAAAGAAACAGTCATTAATATTTAATATTATGTTTTAAGTAATATAAGGTTTAATATAAAAATACCTAGTCTAAAAGTATAATTCATTGTCAAAATCAAATATTTTTTGGTAGTTAGTTCTTTTGGTATTTTTTGGTAGTATTCTGAACTAGTTTGAAAACATTTCGTCCGGTCCCTCACGCCGCCGTCTTATATTCCGCTTCATGTGCGATTTGTAGTTTTATGCTGGAAATATAACAATCCTTTCATATTCAGTTCTAACGTATTGGTCTGTCTCGCTCGCATGAAGTAATTCCTATTTTCAAGGAACGCAAATTCCTAGTTCACGAAGGAACACAATCAGGCATAATATTTACACATATGAGAATGTAAGCGCCAGCAGGTAGCCGCCAAAACGATGTCGGGGCTTACCCGATCAGAGAATGTAACTAATAATAATAACATTTCAGAAGCTTCGTTGAATTACCTTCCCTCGGTTAGTAGAAACGGAGTTGGTGATGTTTAAAACAAAAATCAATGATAAAAACATTATTCGAGTACCGTTTTTGACTGTGTGCGTCGTTTGAATTCGAACATATTTGTATCGGCATTGCTTACGGAAACGAACTCAGTTCACGAGCACAGAGCTAAGCGCATGAAGGTGTACTGTCATCCACTGATCAAGCCAGCCTTGATGCAACCGACACGAGGAGTATAGAGACGGCAACAATTTCAGTTAAACCAGCCTAGTTTGTTCTGCCCGGTTTTACCCTCCGTCCATAGCTAGCTCCCTCTTCCCTAATAAGGAGTCAAAATTACACTTTTGTGATGTCGTGATTACTTGATTAACACAGGAGGAAGGTTTCAATATTTTCCTTACCCTGTTTCGTGGGACGGCAGTAAAAGTCGTTAGAATTAGAACGCTTCGTTGGTGCGAATTATTAATTAATGTGTGCATGTGCATGCTAGGTATTGTGATATAATTAAGACTCTTGGAGTGCGCGTGCACCCTTGATTTTGCAATGGAATTGCAACTGCCAGCTGAGCAGCGGGCTCAAGGGCTTTTGGGAAGAGAGCGGTGAGTAGGGCGCACCGGTGGAATAACACGTGTGACTTTGATTAACAACTGCATACAATCGTTTTGCGCTTCATATTATCGCTCATATTGCTGCCACAACAATACTGGCCATAAAATGTAGTAGAAAGTTTCGGGCTTTCTAGTGTTAAATCCAGTGTTTCAAATGAAACCAGATAAAATTATTACGATGAAAATATTCCGTTTAAAAACATCGGATTTGGGATATCGCGTATGAGACATCACAATCAGATCAAATCCGATTTGAGATATCACAATGCGTACTTTATACAAATGTACTTGATGCAGAAACCGCGTATTTTACCTACTAGTCTATAATCCGCATAGTTTATCTACTTTCTCCTGTCGAGGGAATGACGATTTCTTTTCTTTCTTTGAACCACTAAGTTCCCACAGTCTCGTACTTCGGTCAGCCTCTGACAGTTTATTAAAATTTCCGAGTCATACTAGTGATTTCTATTCCTATTCTTTCTGTGTCCATGGTGCAAGACTCTGGAACGATCTCCCAGCAAATATACGAAACTCGCCTTCTTTACCATCGTTTAAGACTCACCTTAAGGATTACTACCTTTCTAAGAAGTATGTTCTGTCTGTCTGTATGTTATGTAATGATCTTTATTTTCACAATGCGCGCATGTACCACAGTATTTAGGTTAGTTGTAAGACATTGCCATGTGGCAATAAGCTCGCCTTTTTGTATATGAATTAAGTGCAAATAAAGAGTTTATGATTATTATTATTATTATTTCTTTTATTATAATATAATAATATTTCACCGTTATTAATTAACTGGAATTATTTCACAGTGGCGCTGTTGTCACCACGTTGCGGCGTCGATTATTTCGTAAAGGTGTTTTCGTGAAAAGGGATCGGTCAAATTGCGGTGCAGTAGTATATGTAAAATATATGACTAGAGGTTACACAGGTATACATTTTTTTTTCTTTTCTCCTTATCCTTAATCAGTCTTGCGACTATAAAAGGATTTGTTGCCAGCAGCAAACGTTATGAGGATGGTGGCCAGTGCCACGATCTTCTCTTTACGAACCTGGACTCTCTTCAGTCTCTTCACCAGGTTTGTGGAATCAAGCAATTTAGCGATGAGAGGGTTTGGGTGCAGTGCCAGGCGCTCGGCGTGCTTTACTTTTAGCCGTGCAATCTCTGCGGCTATTGTTGGCATGTTGAGATAGTCGTGGATCTCCTCGTTCTTTGCGTACCAGGGCGCATTCACAATAGAGCGCAAGATGCAATTTTGGACTCGCTGTAGGCAGAGTATGTTGCTCTTGCTGGCCACCCCCCATAACTGGATGCCATATGTCCATATCGGTTTCAGGATCGAGTTGTAGATCAACAGTTTGTTGTCGACCGACAGCGTAGAATTCCTGCCCATAAGCCAATACATGTTTCTGTATTTCATGTTGATCTCATCCCTCTTGTGTTTTAGGTGATCTTTCCATGTGAGTCGTCTATCCGAGTGGAAGCCGAGGTATTTGGCGCAATTGGAATGTGGTAGGACATTATCGCCAAGTTTAACTGGGGGACAGTCTTTCTTCCGCAGGGTGAATGTGATGTGGGTCGACTTTGCCGCACTAGCACGAATACGTCATTTTTGTAACCAGCGGTAGGTGCTGTCTAGTTGTCGTTGCAGTATAGTGCTTGCAGTCTTGGGGTTGGTATCGCTGGCTAGGTAGGCAATGTCATCAGCATATGTTGCAACTGTGATATCCTCCGATGCCGGCAGGTCTGATGTGAAGATGTTGTAAAGAACAGGGCCTAGGACCGATCCCTGCGGCAGCGGTACCCCTGCCGCGCTATTAAGAAGGGTGGATCTAGCGTCCCTCTGTTTCACCTGGAAAGATCTATCAGCCAGGTAGGACGCTATGATAGGAAACAGAGAGTGTGGTAAGCTCTCTTTGGTTTTGGCGAGTAATCCTCTATGCCACACTCGATCAAATGCTTGTTGCACATCTAGAAAGGCAGCTGAGCAGTACTTTCTTTGCTCGAGAGATTGTATGGCAGAATGGTACACTCGGTGAACCTGCTCAGTAGTGGAATGTGTCTGGCGAAACCCGAATTGATGTGTTGGGATCACTTTACAGGCATCCATGGCCGGTTTTAGTCGCTTAAGCATTATCCTTTCCCAAAGCTTAGAGAGCACAGGAGTGAGTCCAGTATTTTGGTTGCCCTCCAGAGGGAATACATGATACACAGGTATACATGATATCCATTTTTATAGTCAGCGAAGAATTATATTAATAAGCTATTTTGTGTACGTATTAGTTTTAAAATCATCTCTCGTGAAATCGACTCTACTTAAGTTTTCGTGTGAGTTTTAAACTAGAACTTTCTGGTTCTAAAAAGTGACATTCACCCTGTTCTTCCTTAAACCATTGCTATATAATAAACAAAGTGAGTGTCTTCTTTCGGCACCTGAAAATCGATTTTTATGTATATGAATCGAGAAAGGTATACCAGTTTATTTTATTTTATGTTTATGTAACAATATATTATGTTATGTTATATAAGGATTTTTATTCAATATATTACAGTTTGTTTATAATCTTAAAGAGGATAGGACATGTGCGAAAGCGTCAAAACCACACATCATATAACCAAACAAAGTTATCATTACAAAGTCTACAACTACAAATTATATGAATAGTTATATAAAGGTGTAAAATTTCATGTCATTAAAGTTATATTTAAAACTATTTTATAAAATATAAAATATATAGATATATATATATATATATATATATATATATATATATATATATATATATATATATATATATATATATATATATATATATATATATATATATATATATATATATATATATATATATAATATATATATATATATATATATATATATATATATATATAATTATATATATATATATATATATATATATATATATATATATATATATATATATATATATATATATATATATATATATATATATATATATATATATATATATATATTATATATATATATATATATATATATATATATATATATATATATATATATATATATATATATATATATATATATATATATATATATATATATATATATATATATATATATATATATATATATATATATATATATATATATATATATATATTAATATATATATATATAATATAATATATATATATATATTATATATATATATATATATATATATATATATATATATATATATATATATATATATATATATATATATATATATATATATATATATATATATATATATATATATATATATATATATATATATATATATATATATATATATATATATATATATATATATATATATATATATATATATATATATATATATATATATATATATATATATATATATACGCGAACATATATTGAAATGTGAGCGAGCATGGCTTTATGATTTTTAAATTACGATGTTTGAGATATTACTCCCTGTGTCAGTAAGTTGATAAAACGTTTAGAAGAGTTAAATATGTTTGAGTAAAATTTTGCAAAAAAAATCTTCAAATATATAAAAATCAGAAAAAAAAATAATTTATTTTTCACTCTTATAAGGTATGATTTTGGTTTATTTCACGCTTTATTTTGAAATTTCATAATGGGTGGGTTTATTTTATTACGACATTCATTGACAACCAACTCTTCTATGAATGTGTACGTGTAGCATGTGTGTAAGTATGTGTCTTGCTATAGCATTCGATCGGCAGAATTGAAATGCAAACCTGTTTATTGTATACAAACGGAAAATGGTAACTCAGTCGATAATCAAACCCGGAACCTTACAATGTAAGATCAGGGGACCTAACTGTTATACCACTGAACCATTTTTCAATTCATTTAAAACGCTCGTACACGCTTTGTTGGAAAATATCTTAAATGGTTGACACTACGAGTCAAGCGAAATATATTTTTATAAATTTTTCCTGAATTTCGTCATGTAATTTTCATAGTATTAAGAAATTTAACCAAAGGGAATTTATTATAATGTACTTTAGACGTATGCATGCCCATCAATTCGGTAACTTAAAGGTATATACAATATTTGTAATATTTTAGTAATTGTGACCTTACTAAATGAGATTTTTCGGATTAACATGGTACCGACCTTTAAAAGTGGTTTAAAAATGAGTACGCGAAATGTTAATTACAAGTACTACGGGCGAACACGTCATTCCGGGGATTTATATGGACATCGAGCCATTATGTTTTCCGTGGGGTGAACGTACAGACTTTGTGGACAATACAATTCGAGTCAAGCTGGACCAACAGCCCGTAAGAGTCCAACGCCTTACCGAGAGATACTAGGAAATGCAACTAGCGGGACAGCCTGGCGCCCTCATTACCAAATTTAGTCGGTTTCCTCCTCTGGTCACCCGATTTCTCCTCCCGTCTTGTCACAGGTCGCTTGCGCAGCCTTTATCTGACGTTATCAGGTAAGGGCCTAATTTAGCTCGAATTTATCGCAAACCGAGGCGCCTTTTGCCCGTCATACTCATATAGTATCGGGTGGCCAACGGATCATTTCAAGAGCACATGAGTCTTGGTCAACAGCTATCCTCGCTTCCGAGGAAACATACGCTTCCTACAAAAACATACGACGCCGCACGGTTCGCAAGCAAACCACCCCGTTTCGCCCTTCAAGGTTATGTCCATCTTCGATGAGGCTACAGGATAGGCCCTGAACCATGATTTAAGTCGCAAAAAAAACAGACTGGCCATCAGGTAGGGAGCTGTTTGAGTTGGCCGCGAAGACCCATTCCTTTCAGGATCGGTCATACTCACGGGCCAAGACCTATCCGGCGGCCTCCACGCAGAAGGGAGAGCCAGGGTAGGACACTGGCCTGTGGATCAGTCTCCCCTAGGAGTCAACCTTCGGGCGCTCCTGGACGGTTTGCTTTCCGTGAGGCGTCAGTCAATCAATTGTGCACTCCGACTAACACATAGGGAAGTCTGGGGACAGTAATGTTTCCTATAGAGCGGGAGTGGTTGTTAGCCACTTGAAACGACCATTCGGCCACTCGATCCTGGGTGAATAAGCCAAGCAAAGGATTCCGTGGTCCGCGATAGATTCGGTAGACACCGTATCACAGTGTTCATAAGGGAGAGGACCACGCAAGCGACCTCCTGTAACCAGTCAACAGATTTTTTAACCAGTCAGGAGGTTGAAGGTATCCTGAAAGTTAATTCCAGACGGAGATATCCGTCCAAAGTGGTAGTCGGAGGGCGAGGCTGCCCGGTGGGTACCTTTCCCGTTGGCCTCGGACGGGCAGGTGGCGTAGCTACACCGTGGATTGTTTTTCGTCCCAAGTCTTCTGCGAGTCGCTTCAGAACGATCAATATCGTTAAAACTTCCCGAGGTTACGGGAAGTTTAAGAACCAGAGAAGAAATTACAGCACGCATAAATTGCCTGCGCTAGATTCACTTACCGCACTGGACTTTTTCACTTACCACAATGGTACGGTAATTAGTACCAAACTGGATCAACGTGACTCACTTCCAGTCAGGTTAAAATATGAGTAGGAAATTAGTCGTATATATGACTGTTAGGTGTATTCTCTTTTAATATTCCAGCGAACGAAGTGGTGAAGCGCGCGGTTCTAAAGAAAAAATGTAATTACTCGAATAAAATTTCATTTCTCGCTGATGAGAATTACCAAACTCAAATAGAAAGGCGCAAATTGACTTGGCAAAGATTGAAAGGGCGGCGAGAGTCGCCAGCGCTCGTTCACTTAACCTCCCCCCCCCCCCCCAGCCACCGCACCGGTTAGTGGATTAACTGTTAATTATTCGCGTGATATTACTTGGCCGATTCTTCGCGGCTATCCAAGGGTTAATGGATCTCAGGCGAGGTGACGAGGCGTGAAGAAATGGGTGTCGATTTTGAAATAGGGTTCATAGATACTCTGTTCGCAGATGATGATACGATTCGTCGTTAGATTGAAAATTAGGATATTTTACCATATAAATATAAGATTGACTCAGAGTGGACCTGTGTCAAATACAACAGACGAACCCGTCACTCCAGGCTTGTATAACGATTTATGATCGTTCTTTTAACCTGGAGTGAGCGTAGATTTGGAGACAGACATTCCGCTATCTAGCTCTGCCAACTCGCCCGCCAGGAACCAACCTCTTACGCGAGGCACTAAGAAGCAACCAGCTGGCAGTCTGCCCCCTGACTACCAGTAATAGACGATTTTTTCCGGCCTCCCGACTGATGATGGCTTCGAGGTAGCTTGAGCGATCGTCTATTTAAAGTATTTCATCGGTAATTGAGATGAATTTATAGCGAGCCAAGACGTCCTTTGCATGTATTTCATTCTGTATCAGGTGGCCAGTCATCATTTATAGAGTGGCTGACATTAGGTGAGAATTCACTTTCGCTGCTTAGGAAACCGTATACTGTTCTTCGACTCCTCGAATTATTCGCCGGAGTGCGAAAGTCGATTGCTTGACAGTCGGCTAGTAGTCGACTGATGCTGCATGGTTTGCAAACCGCCCAGTAGCGCTCGAGGTTTAATCCCCGGGGAACTGATCCACCAGCTTGATAGCCTGGGACAGAGTCCTTCCCGATGTAGACCCTCATTCGAGAAGGCTACTGGATAGGAGCTGTAACGTGGGTTATGCCGACCCCAATGACGAGATACCAACCATAGTGCCAGCAACTGCACATGTACCATTAGCTACCAAGATAGAGGAACAAGAAATATTCAGATAAACTGTTAATTATTAGCGCGATATTAATTGGCCGATTCTTCGCGGCTATCCAAGGATTAATCGATCTCGGACGAGGCAACGAGTCGTAAAGAAATAGGTGTCGATTTTGAAATGGGGTTCATGGATACTCTGTTACCAGGTGATCATAGGATTTTTTGTTAGATTGAAAATAAATATATTTGATCACAGAAAAATGAGATAGACCAACAGTGGAGTGGTATCAACTACGACGGGCGAACCCGTCACCCCAGGCAGGTACAATGATATATGATTATTCTTTCAAAGTGAAGTGAGCGTAGAAACTTGTAAACATAGAAATTCTAATATATATCTCGCCCGTCAGAGACCAACGCCTCACGCGAAGCACTGAGAAGGATCCATCGGGCAGCCACGCCCCTGATTACCAATTATTGCCTAATTTCTCCAGCCTCCCGACTGGTTACGGTTTCGAGGTCGCTTGCGCATTATTTTACCTTGTTTATTTCAGCGGTAATTCAGGTTGAACTTAGAGTACGAGAACTTTTTACATATTTATATACATCATGAACGAGATATTAGGCCATAGTGGCAGCAACTACACGAGTACCATTAGCTACCAAGATAGAGCAACAGTAAATATTCAGATAACTGTTTAATTTTCGCGCCATATTTCTTGTCCGATTCCTTCCGACTATCCAAGGGTTAATAAATCTCGGGCGAGACGACGAGACGTGAAAAAATGGGATTCGATTTTGAAATGGCATTTCCCCAACTCTGTTCCCAGATGATGATAGGTACTTTTTTTTGATTAAAAACGAATGTATTTGACCACAGAAATATAAGATAGACTAAGAGTGGAGCTGTGTCAACTACAACAGGAACGAACCCTTCACCCCAGGCTGGTATTAACGATTTATGATCGTTATTTCAACCTGCAGTGAACGTAGATTACATAGACATTCCACTATCTAGCGTCGCTAACTTGGCCGTCAGAGAATAACGCCTTACCCTCCCCCCCCCACCCCCCTTCCCGTTCACACAGAGGCTCCGTATTTACAGGGCCGTTTTTAACGGTTCCGTCGCTACTGGATGTGATGTTGACAAGACAGCATATTCTATCGGTTTCGTTTTCTGACGATCAGTATACCACCGACATTCTACAAGCAAAAATAACCAACCAACCGCCATACAGGATACAGTATACAACAGAAATAATAGATCGTGTCATGTGTGAAAGCACCCATACTTCTCCATACATGTCTAGGTACGGATCCGTTTTTTTACTGTTTCTGCAGTCACTTTTTGATAAATTAATAGAATGGCATATTTTGTCGGATTGGTATTTTTGCTGGATCCGGAATACTAAAACTCGCTAATACAATTCCATGCACCTTCAACAAAAATAACCTATCAGATAAAACGAACCTGTAAAATGGATCACTGTGTGAACGAGCGGTCAGGCGGGGCACTGAGAAGCACCCACCGGACGGCGTGACCCTGACTACCAGTTACATATGAATTTCTCCCCCCCCCGACTAGTTACAGATTCGATGTCGCTTGGGAGGTCCTCTACCTGATGTATTCCAGCGGTATATAAGGTTTGAATTTATTGCAGACCAAGGCGTGCTTTTCCCGTCTTTCTCTCAGGATCAGGCGGCCAGTGGCCATTTCCAGAGTAGCTGACATCAGATCAGCATCCATACCCGCTGCTTAGGAAACCGTATATCGTTCCCTGACTCCTACAGTTATTTGCCGGAGAGCAACAGTCGAGCGGTAGACAGTCGTTTGGTAGTCGACTGACGCCGCACGGTGGGCAATCAAATATGGGAAACTGATTTTCTAGCATTGTAGCCTGGTAGGAGCTAATGGGACCAGTGCAGTTAGGCTACAATGACCCATGTGCTTAGGATCGGCCTAATTCATAGGTCTCCAAGCATAAGCGCGAGCCCAGGTAGGACTCTGTGCCTGCGGGCCGTTTTCCTGGGAATCGTCCTTTCGGCGCTTCTGGACGGTTTACGCACCGTGCGGCGACAGCCAATTAACTGTGCATTCCGACTGATAACCGAGGGAGTCTGAAAACGGTTTTGTTTCATTTGGAATAGGAGTGGTTGTTAACCTTACGGCAACTGCTCTTGAAACGACCAATCGGCTACCCAATACCGAGTGAATAACCTGGAAAAGGATGACGTGGTACGCGATAGATTCAGTAGAAACAGAATCACCTCTACGTAGGGAAGAGGACCGCTCAAACTGTAACCAGTCGGCAGAAGAAATCTGGCCATAACCGCAGAAGTCTACCGCTGGGTTACCCGGTGCCGGGCGGTAGGAGTTAGTCTCTCGCGGGCTAGTTGGCGGAGCTAGATAGTAGATTGTTATTGTCAAAGTATTCTACGCTCATCCCACGCCTGAAAGAGCTATCACATGTCGATATACCAGCCTGGGGTGACAGGTTCGCCCGTTGTAGTTGACACCGCTAAATTGATAGTCTGGGAGTCCTTTCCGGGGTAAACCCACACGAGGATGTCACTGGATGCTACACCGTCAGGATTGAGCCGACCCCAAGAAGGAAATATTGGGAAATAGTTGCAGTAACTGCACGAGTACCGTCAACTCCCAAGATAGACCAACAATACATATTGAGATTAACTGTTAATTATTTGCTCGATATTACTTGACAGATTCTTCTCCACTATCCAAGAGTTAATGGATCTCGGGCGAGGCATCGAGGCATGAAGAAATGGGTCTCAATTTTGGTGTGAAATGGGGTTTATAGGTGCCCAGATGATGATAGGTAATTTCGTTCGGTTGAAAATGAACCTATTTGAATATATTTGAATCCTTAGACATGAATCCATAGACAAGACAGACCCAAAATGAATATTCAGATCCATTAATATAACATGAGCTTGTTAAATATGTGTATAGGGTGTATTGTGTGTAGGATGGCCCAAGAGAAACTTCCGAATGTAAAACACATTTTAAAAATCGGTTGAGTCACCCCAAGAATTTCCAGGCAAGACTTCTAAGAATTAAGAGTAGGACTGTTAGAAAATCTTAGTAAACAATGCGATCTGTTTGATAAATTTAAGTAGCGCCATCTAATATTTGAATTCTATCGATAACTTGCTCTATAATTCTCTAGTGAGCAGCCAACTGGAGTTTGGTTTTATAATTTGGAATCCATACTATGAGGTCAATTTGGAAGCGATAGAGTCTGTGCCGAGGAAGTATATGCATATGTTAACCTATAAAACCGGCCTATCCACCCTCTACTCTTATGAAGAGCGTTTAAAATATTTCAAGATTTTTACTCTTAGAAAGAGGAGAGAGTGCGGAAGCCTAATGTTTCTGCATAAACTTCTGAACAGCGAGATAGACTCACCAGATTTATTAGAAGCGTTAAATTTCAACGTACCATCCAGGCGACTGAGGCAGCACCTAACATTTCACCTTCCCACCTCGCAGACAAATCAATCTTTCCCCAATCCTATCTCACGTACATGCCGGTTATACAACACTATAACCGATAACATTGATTTCTTTAACCTGGGACCCCATTATAAATAGCGTATTATGAGACAAATTGATAATTTACCGTATGTTTTTATTATTTTATTCCAGACAATATTTGATATATTTTTTTTCCATTTAATTTTGTTTGAATAATTTTAAGGATATTATTTTTTGTACTGATACTTTTGTAAATCATGAGATAAACGGCACATACACAATTATTAATTATGCATGCGGAGTGAGCATAAAATATTATACTCTATTTAGTAACAATGTAAAAATATTAGCGATAACCATGTATTATTAGAGTATTGTTTGCGTACTTATTATAATAAATAAATAAATAAAATAAATAAAAGCCATGCTGCATGATTGGCGGCGAAATGATTTGCTTGTGGTTCGCGTCTTTGCCGCCTTGATGATTTTTGCTGAGGGGATATTCCATTGTTTTATACAATTAACTGATGAATTCGGTGTGACCATGTCCTGTTTTGTATTACGTCAAATATTTGGAGGAATATATTTATTCTTTAGGGAAATTGTCGTTTTCAACTACCGTAATACCCTTAACCCTCCCCGCTCTCACGACTCCTACGCAATCCTACCCAAAACTACCCTACTAAACTACCCATTCAAGCCATCTACTCACCCCCTTCCCCGCAATCGACTCCCAAATAGTCTCCATTCAAAACCACCTCCTAAAATACCCCTCCCAAACCCCTTTCCCCAATTAACCCCCAAAACCTTTTCCCCATCAAAACCACCCTCCAAGCCACCCGGAAACCCACCTTCCCACCAAACCACCCTCTCAATCGCTCCACCCGAACGCTTCATCCAATCGAGCTGAAATTTGGCATGCAGGCACCATTTGATAATGGCAAGAGTTGAAAAGATTGTGGTTGGACTAAAAGACTTAAAATTCTGTACACAGATGTGTCGTTGAACGGAAACCACATTGTGGTTTCGGTTAGAATACCTCTACAAGCACCATAAAAAACTACCGTATTTAAGATAATACTTCATTACATTAGAAAATAGCCATTTTATTACTACAGAAATACTATAAAAATACTACAAATGTACTACCTTTGCAATCGTAAACACTTGGCACAATCACTATCGTGGGGTGGGGGGGGGGGAGTTGGCATAGGGTGGGGTGGGGTTAATTGGGGGGTGTTAAGGAGGTAGATGGGGGGTGGGGGTGGCGGAAGGAGGCGGAGCCGAGTTTGTTGGTTGTGGGGGGGGGGGGGGTAGCTTGCGGCAGTGGGGGCAGATGTATTCGCTGCACAAATTCCGATCCAACAAACACATCTCTCTATCTCATTCTCGCGTGCGTGTGAAAGAGACGAGCGCAGTCCTCACTGCGCAATTTTCGATCCACGTCGCAAAGCCTTTGTTTCAGTTTTCGAACTTTACTGACATTAAACGTATCGCTTTTTGTTAACGCTAGATTTACTACAATACAATACAATACAATATAATACAATTTAGTTCTGCTCCAGTTGGTAGGCTTTCCTACACTTGGATGCGTCTTTGCCTCTAAAATTTTAAATAATGTAATTAATTAAAGATTATTAACTATCATGATAATATGCATAGTTGTGGCAATATAAATTAATTTTAGTAAATTATAATTGGTTTGAAAATCATTGATAAATAGAAAATATTCTGATAATCAAAATTGCTGATCAAAGAAAGAGCTCAATGCCTGTAGTCATAATTATCAAGGCAACAATATGATGGTCATGAAAATAGATAAGCGTATACTAAAAATTATTGAAATTTTTATTGATTGTCAAATCTAGCAATATAGCCGTCGTCTATAAAAATAAAAATTACGCTCTTTGGCAAGGTTGATTAACATGAATTTTCCGTTATTTTACATTAGGATGCTCATGGAATAAGAATTCAGCATTATCCAAATCTCTTAAGTCATATACTGGATTCTTGACTAGGCCATTAAATAAGTTTTTTTTGAATTGGTTCTATCCAAAACTTCTGATATGTGTTGGGACCTTATTATAATAACACAGGCTTTGGTGAAGGAAACTGTTGCGCACTTTGCTAAGCCTGTGTCGATTTAGATGTAGATCAAATTTATTTCTAGTATTGTGTTGATGGCTTTAAATGAAATTGAATACTACCCATCAAATTGTCGCACCGTGGGCTTTAAATGAAATTGATTCTTATGGAGTAAACTTCTAAAAAGAAAGATATATGAAAAATGAATATGCTATCAAAGAAATAAATATGGATTTAAAATTAATGAACTTTACAATTATTTCTCCTTTGTACAAGAAACCGATGTTTCCATTTCCATTTGAGCACTGCCATTCAAATTGTATCAGCTTTATCATATGGAGAATAGTAATTTTCCTTTAAGGTTACTATCCTATTATTAATGAAAGAACATCACAGACGTAAAGGCGGCTGTAAATAAATAAGATCAGTAGCGAAAGCAGCTGAAATCCATAAATCAAAGAGGCTTTACAATAAAGCCTGCCTAACATATTGAGTCCCCGGGACTATTTTCGGGGCCTCTTCTGTTGTCTACGGAGCAATAGCAGCGGACTGCTGCCCCGGGCGCTATATATCATGAATGCAAATAATATACGGGCATCGCTCTATGAAATATTTGCAGAGGACTCTGTGGACATAGGCGTGCCTTTCGCATTTTGGCGAATATTGAAATTTATAGAGGAAAGTTTCTTGGAATATTTCGAAGTACTTTGCGTCGTTGATGATCGATTCCTAGGTACCTAATACGCGGGTCTTACAGAATGTTTCTGGAACAGGCAACTTATAATACAATTAAAATAGTATACCATGTCATGGTAATACTTAAAACGATCAGCGGCGGTAATAGTTAGAACGAGCTGTCATAATTGAATGCGTATACAAAATTTCGTGTCTGTGCTGTTGACCGTTCAGGAGTTCCCTCGTTGAAACCAACCCTGGGTGCTGCAGTCCTGTCTTGGGGAAACTTATATCGGGCTGTCGTAATTAAATTCATATACAAAATTTCGTGTCTGAGCTGTCGACCGTTGATGAGTCCTCTTGTTGGAAGTCCGTGACATGGCTGCTGCAACCCTGGGTGCAGCAGCCATGTCATGGTGAAACTTAGAACGGGCTATCATAACTGAACGAGTATACAACATTTCGTGACTGTGCTTATCAAAGTTTGATGGAGGCAGTGGCGTAGCGTGCCTTGGCGGAGCCCCGTATAAAAATTTGTTTGGGGGACCTTAGGAAGGGTAAAGATTTCTCACAAAAGAAAAAAAAATGTTTTCATTAAATTAAAAGAAATATTTATTCATCATAATTATAATTATGATGAATAAATATTTCATATAATTTATATAATTTAATGAAAACACTGACAGAGATATAATTATCCATCTGTCACTTTTTCCAAAATTTTTACAAACAATTCAAATTAAATATACACTCTCCTTTCCTTTTTTTCGGCAAACTGACTTAATATATCATATATAGCTGATGATAACTTTAGTTTTTCTAAAGTTTCTGCCTCTATGGACAATAGTGATAGGTCTGACAGGCGTTCATGTCCCTGCGAAGTTCTTAGGTATTTTTTTATCAGTTTTAATTTTGAAAAACTTCTTGCAGCAGTTGCAGTTGTAACTGGAAGGGTCAAGAATAAAAAGTATGCCTCCGGAAAACTGGATGCAAGACTATTAAATGTTATCAGCAATATTTCAATGAGTTCCTTAATGGAATAAATTTTTTGAATTTCAGATTTTAAGCATGTTTTTAGAGCCTTTAATTGGTCATAAATAATAACTGAGATGTCTTTACTGTATTTAGCCGAGAGTATTTCGGAAGCGTTTAATATCTCTTCGTTTGAAGAAAACAGGAGTTTCACCGGTTGTAATATTTTGATCATACTACTCAGATCGACAGGTCAGGTCAGGTCAGGTTGGGGGCCCCGTATAATTGATACGGCAGATACGGCGGTAGCTAGGCCCCTGGATGGGCTCACAATATTAATTTTGGGCTCAACCATTAAATGCAAATTATTTTCTGAAGGAGACAAATAAATTTGCGAAATATGTCCCTAAATAATTGTACAACATAACCAAATATTATAGATTGTTCTCTATGTATATTTAAGTGTTTATTAATATGTGTCAACAGCCGCAAATTGGTTTTTGATAGAGCACATGATGATGATTTAAAATATTATATTTTGTGTTTGAATTCATGGTTGATAAAAATATTGTCATAATATTAATGTATGCAATTTCGGACATATGTATTTCCCCTGCACGTAATTATAATAAAAGACATGTGTTGTAAGAATGATTATCAGCTTTCACTATAGTCTCTGTAAGATGACGTCTACCATACACCATTCTTCATACATCTGCTAGTCCGGGATGATATTATTATCTATGTAACATACCTGATATCAGTTTAATGATCTATGGGTATTCGACAACATAGGTTAACTCGCAGTCTGACTAAAAGAAATATATATGTAATTAAGACTAGTATCTCAGTACAATGTCATTTGATTTAACGTGTGGTTTATGTAGCTTTTTCCACAGCCTGGATAGCGACCATCCCAAGATCCATACGATTCCGATCGCCATGTACATGCAAGCGTAGATGACGAATTGCTTCCTGACTGGCACAGCGCATACTCTGATTACGACGTAGGTGAGTAGTGACTGCAATGCGATTCCCACGAAAGTGTTTATTCCGAAGATGAGTCCGAAGCAGCTCTCGTCACCCAGTCGTTTGGCTATACGGGTTCTGTATATAAAAATAAAACTGGAGTTAGGCAAATACTATATAGACAAATTCAGATTCAGATTAATTTTATTTCTATAATGGTATACAAGTGTAATATTCCTTCAGTGAGTAAAACCCTCTGTGAGATAATTCTTAAGGTGGCTCTTAAACACGTCGAGTGATTGTGCCTATCGAATGTGTTCGCTAAGTTTGTTGTAGATCGCTGGACCGGCGACAAAAGCTAGCCTCTCCGACTTGGATAGTGCATGGCTCACCGAAAGTAGCATGCTTCTGGATCTTGATCTATATTTCTCCTACTTATTTTAACAGGTGTGGGCCGTCATCAAGAAAAGGTAAACCTTAATTGTTGCACTGTATTTAAAATAGTAATATATGATATAGAGCAACAAAATTAAAATTCTATAAGAAATAGGCCTGTACTTAGTCGGCTCTTGATACTCTTCCTGAAGCTCAGAAACTTTTATTGTGAGTCTATAATAAAGAACCTCCCCGATGTAGTTCAAAGCAACCTTTTGTCAAATTGGTTATACTTTATATGAGACAAATATTCGGAAAATGGTTGATTGTTCATTTTCATGAACATAGAAATGGCCAAATATGCAGCTAGCAAATTAAAACTACGAGGTCTGGAAAAGTTTAAAATTTTGTGATACCTCGGGTAAGAACGACATTCGCATAAATGCACCATCACCATCAATATGCAATAAAACCTGTTAAAATACAAAATAACATTGAGAGAATAAAAACTGGAATCAATAAATTGCTATTAGAGTTGAGGCGTTTTGGAAAATAGAATAAACTGACAATTGTAGTACAATTTATTTACAATATGAAAAACGTAAAATAGATCAGATATTATTATTAATAATAATGTTTAAATAATAAATAGCTAGTTAATTTATTGTGTATGTATTTTTTTATCTATACTAATACTATAAAAAAACTAATGTTTGAAAGTTTGCACTAATAGAATGTAAAAATTGAACTAATGGAAATTCTTTCACTAATGGAAAGATTTATTATCGATGAGTGCTATAGGCTATATTTTAGGGTGATAGATATTGATTTTTAATAAGAAATCACAATATTTGTAAATTATATTAAAAAAAAATGAGCTGGTGTGTTGCTTTGTCGGCGTGCGCTGAAGAAACGGTTTGATATATTTGAAAACAGTATATGGCAAAACATCGGCCTTTAAGAGTAAGACTATAAAAGAGTCGACGACAGCATATATCTAACCTTTGCGTTTATGCTACAATAGCTGCTTCATATCTCAAAAAAAGGAGAAAAATAAGTAGGCAGTGTTTGTTGAAGACGTTAGCAATAAACGATCAGTATCAAAATAAATCGATCCATTTTCACGGGCCTTAAATAGAGATAAAAATAACCATTTACTATAATCTCTTGAAATTAGCTACGCGTGTCGGGGAACAAGACACGTACGCCTACGAGATAGGAAGCATGCATTTGAGGGGGCCGTTTTCCACTGAAGGTAGCGTTTAAAAAGGTAAATAAACGCCACCCTACTTAAATTAACAAATCAATTCGAAACTTTACGCGAAGCGAAGCCGCGGGCAACAACTAGTCTCTACATAAACTCATTTTTATACGTCACTTTGCAATCCGTGTGACCGGTCTCGGGTTGCATATACCGGTATTCAGATAAACCAATTTGGCGCTTTTTTAAAATTAAATATAATATTTTTTTCTTAGTGGTATCTTAGTGGAATAAGATAATATGAAATATGAAATAAATATATTAATTAAACAACATCCATTATCCATTACTTTCGTTAAAATTCTAATACTAAATTTTCTCTAATATATTAGGTACTCTAATATGAGAAATCTTATAAAACCAACAATTATATAATCTTTTACTGCCTACAATCCACATTTCGTGTTAATATTTTTCTGCTTCCTCCTCGTTTTAGGTAATTTACATTAAATCTTTGAAACTGTATTCATTATGGATAGCGGAAGTAACCACTGGATGTAGTTTCAAAATCCCATTGTGCTATCCAAGGAACAATCCTACTTTCCTCGCATGATCCGGAAAGCCATTGTAATAAGAAGAACCCCGAACTTCAATAAAGACGACGGTTACAAACTCTCTTCTACGTGGAACCCTCTTCTTAAAATGTTCCCGCCGCCGAACGCCGAAAGCAAAGACGTAAGACAGGATACAGTGAGTGTTGTGTCAAGACAGATTTTCAAAATTCGCGCGCTCCGAGCCCGGCCCCCCACCACCGTTATAACCTACGCAGTGGCGGCAGCGGTATGCTGCCTACCCGCAAAACAACGCATTGTCAGCTCTTTAGTCTACCCTGGACAACGCCGGCTGCAACGTCACCGCGTGCTACAAATTTCACGCGGTAAATTCGTTTTCTATTCTATTTATAATGTCAAACAACCGCGATAGTCTTCGATTTTATATGTATTCATTATGATTCTTTACACTGTTATAATGTACATCTAAGTCACACCTAACTAAGTGTCCATACTGACGTAAGCTTAAATATATTGTGGTGGTATTGAATGTACGTAAGCCTGTTTGTAAATAAATACAATAAAATAAGAAGAATATAAGTATATGAATGAAATAAATATATCATACTTAATGTAAAAAAAATTGTCATTAAATTAAGATTGAAGAGTTATTGAGGTATATGTAGTTATAATATGCAAAGTAATATATAAGCAGATGGAAAATAATAATTTCACCGATGTAAACATGAATTATTGAAATAAAATAAAAAATAATCGTAACACGAATTTGAATATAATTTAATCATCTCGATAATTATACATTTAAATTAATAAAAAAAACAGTAAAGCCAAACAATTCTTAAAAAAAAAAATTGTTGCAATATAATTGGTAAGTAATTCAGAACAGAGCCGACAGAGGGAACTGCAAAGAACAGTAACCGCGACTATTCACCACGTGCCCGCCGGTTCGTGTTGTGTGTATTATTATAGAATAAAGGTAAGTGGAGTAAACATATTACCATGTTGATAAATATGTTAGGATCCCTATAATATTTACCCAGCCATGGTGATCAGGTAGTGGTAGAAAACGCACGAACAGACGAATCCCACGTAACTTGCAAAAATATTGTCAGGCAAGGCCATAAGTAGTGCCGTAACTCCTTGGAGTACTCCCAGAGGACCAGCCAGTGCAGCTGGTGCACTTCCATTGGATCCCTTAGCAGCTAACATGGCCGCTCCTGCGCCGAGGATAGTGAGAGCTGCTTCCGCTGCGCCATTATAGCTGTGCTGATGAATTAAACATGATTGTTAATGGACAAGGACGGATGAGTGGAGGTTAGACATTTGGGGACAATGGGCCTTATATGTCCCAAAATGTCAAAAAACCATTTTATAAGTTATGAAACAAGAATAATTTTCTTAACCCGTTGAGTATGAGTCAACCAAATCTGGTTGCGAAACAATTATCCGTTGAGTACGAGTCGACCAAATCTGGTCGCGCGTTTTTTTTACTTCTTTGACGTTCTCATATTTATTCATAATTATCTAATTGTTTTACAAAATGATATTTCAATATTCTATATTCGAAATTTCAATGCAATCATTGTGCAGTTGTTCTTTTTATGATTGGTGTAGTAGTTTCGTAGTTATAGTACTTTAAGTCGATGTCGCCGAAAATCCTGCAAAAGAGACAGATGCATCCATGAAAATACCCATTTACTCCAAGGGTTAATATATTTTTTTCCATATTATTGAGATTAAAATCTTAATTTTGGCAAAAATAAATAAAGTATTGTTTGAAAATATATCGTATTTTTTCTGAAAACATAACTTATGACCAACGAACTCGAATCATCAAAGAACGGTGATTTCAAATAAATTTATAAATATAATATTTATCGTAACTTTTTCAACTTGACATGTATTTTTTTTAGTAAGTTTTGACACTTATTAAATTAAGAAAATCATATTGAATTAAACTCGTATTCAAAATTTATTTGCATCCCTTATGGACAGGGTCACATATGAACCATCAATTTATACAAAATCTATTGAACCAATCTTTACAAAACTTGACATATATAATTTTTACATGGCTCTTTAACAGTTTTATGTAATACAAATTTCTATACTCTACAGCAAAGGTTATGATCCTCAAAGGGTTAAACTGCCCGAAATTCAGAAAATGGTTTTTTTGCCAAGTTGCCTTGCCAAGTTTTTCCTTGGTTCGTAGCGAACCACATGCTTGCAGTATAAAAGCAATTTGCCAGAAGGCAAATGGCGAAACCTAACGCCGCTGTGTGAGATTGAGTAGACGAATATTTATTTTGCAAAGAAAACACTCCGGAGTCTATATCAATTACGTAATAAAACTTGCTGTAATGAATATTTTATTGCAATAGAAATAATGATTATAAATTCAGTGCACATATGTTATTTCAATATCTTATGTATGATACGACGTCGTGCTATGCTAAACGTCTTTTGTCCTAAAACATTTCAAGATTAAAACATCTCAATGTCAATTTTTTCATTGACGAAGCAAACAAAATACTTTTTTTAATAATGAAACTAGCTTTCTTTTAATGTCAAGATGTTGTAGAAGTTTTAAGCTCTGGCCTAAAGCATTTAATGCAATATTTAACAATGATCATCGCAGATGTAGATACTCTGAAAAAATATTTTTTCAATCACCACAAGGAAATCCTGAAAAAAAAATAGGAAAAAAATGTTTAATTAGAAAATTTGTCCTATTATTTCGTTTCATTGAATTTACTTGTTGGACTACACATACCCCCTGCAGTAAGCATTGTAGGCATTAACATATTTACCAAAATCTATATTTGCGTAAGACAGAAGAGTAGGGTATAAATATTTTTGACTTTCTTAAAAATCTTTGAATCTTTCTTAAAACTTTTGATTTTGCCGGATTTCTCCATCCTCCAGTCTGGTCGCAGGTTCGAAGTTGCTTGCGCGGCCTCTACCTGATGTTAACGGTACCAGCCTGGGGCGACGGGCTCGCCCGTTGTAGTCGACACTGCCCTACTGATGATAGCGGTAATTCAGTTCGAATTTATCGCGGACCGTGGCGCCTTTTGCCAGTCATCGGGATCGGGTGGCCAACGGGTCAGTTCAAGAGTAGCTGACATCAGCTCAACAGCCACCTCCGCTGCTTAGCAAGCGTATCAGACCGCCCCCCTACCCCCTTCACAGTGCACAGGCGATTGGCTAACGCAGGACGATGCTCAAACCGCCCATCAGCGTCCGAGGTCTTCTTCCAGAGGATCCGATCCCAACTGTCAACAAAACAGCCGTGACAGGGGAAACAGAGTTTTTTCCAGGTTCGCACTCTTCGAGGAGGCTACCGGACCCATCCGCTAGCTACTTTACTTCCCAAAGTAAACCGTGAGTTGAGCCGACCCAAAATAATGAGCAGGTCATATGGCCCAAGCTAATCGGAACCATTTTCTGCCTAGTTTCTGCGTAGAATTTGTTTCTGAGATACAGTGGCTAGTAGTAACGAGTACAGTGGTTTCTGAGTACAGTGGCTAGTAGGCACATATTCAGACAGGCATACAAACACACACTGAGAGACATTTTCCAGAAATCGCTTTTTGGATTCTTAAGTTCTCAAAACGTGGAGATCCTCTGCAAACTCGAATTTTAAAAACAAATTTTTTTTCGGAAGCAAGATTTTCTATTTGCACACTTAGCCCCTAAACTTGTGAAGTAAAAACTCGGCCGTACCTTTTGCATCCCGGAAGGGACGTTACACATTCTACTGGAGCAAGATGTAATTGAGAAAAATAAAAATCACCATAGTAAAACTGCCAGGTAGGCAAATTATACAGAGATTTTTAATTATAATGTAGTGACCTAACTAAGGTCAAGTATCATAAGTGGAATATACGCTACTTAGATACAGATACATTGGCCTAATATTTTACAACATTCGGGAGTATAAACAAGATCAATCTAAGAGCCGTCCATTGTTTAATTATTCACTGTTTGATTATCAAAAACCCCCGTCCACTGTTTAATTATCTATTTATTTGGGTCTGCACAAGGTTTAACTTTCTATTTGATTGGATTCGTTGTGTATTTAGTCATATGCTTTGTTAACCGACTTCAAAAGAGAGGAGTTTATCAATTCAGTTGTTGTTATTTTAAATGTTTGTTACCTCAGAACACAGTCATTTATGAACCAATTTTAAAAATTCTTTTTTTTTTGAAAGTATATACTTCGAGATAATTCTCATTTTTAACGAAATCCTGTTCTGCTGATGGGATCTATGAGGCATTGAAGGAACTCCTCAAATATTATCATATTAAGTTTAAATTTTACATTTTGGTTCAGTTCCTATGACAATGCATTTTTTATGGAAAGAATGACCTGATTTTTCACCCAGGGCTGGCTCCCGCTCAACAGTCAACAGTAGGTACAAACACGAAATTTTGTATAGGGTACGCGTTCAGTTATGATAGCCCGTTCTGACTCTTCAACGGTCAACTGCACAGATACGTTTTTTTTTATGTACATACAATCAATTTCGACAGCCCATTTTAAGTTTCACCCAGACAGGACTGCGGCACTCAGGCTTGGTTTCCAACGAGCAAACTCATTAACGGCCAACAGCACAGACACAAAATTTTGTATACGCGGTCAATTATTATGTCTCATGTAAAGGAAGGCAAAACCAGATATGATGTTTTACCATGAGAGGGATGAACAATGAGTCCGCCATAACACTCTGGCAATTACACGAAAACGAATCAATAAAATAGTACTTTAATATTTCAAATAGCATACGTACCTCTGCAGATGGATCTATTGTTATCCAGAGTAGCTGGATATACCACTGTATCTGAGCGAACACACATAGAAGGCATGCATACCAGAGTGACCATGCGATCACGGCTGGATCTTGATATGCGGTTTTGGCATGTGTCAGGATCAGGTGAAATGCACCACTGCACATCTATAATTTTAGTATAAGACAATAGTATTAGACAGCAGGAAAATACAGTTCGTGTAACCAGGTAGATAGCCTTGTGGTCAAGTGGGTGAATTCGTGCTGTGGGGTACCGCGATTCGAATCGAATCGGTTTTCTCATACAGAATGTGGTAATATAAACACAGATAAGTTATCAAGAAGGGGAACATTTCGTTTGTTGTTTGGTTTATTGTTCTTTATTTTATATCATTGAATAAACATGAGTATTTATTTTTTTCCTATATTACCCATAAAAGTAAAGACTTTATAAAGCATTTCGTTAAATTTATATATTTTTGTTTTAAATTTCCTTTTTCCATGGCAACTTTTTTTCGTTTTTATAAAACGAAGCTTATCCAGGTTCGGTTCTTGGCTGCAACAAATGCCTATTGATTCCGCTAGAGATCCATAGTGGGTGAAATGTTCGTTTTAATTGTCCACTGAGAGCTGGGGGAAATTTCGAGAAAGAGAAAGTATAAAATCTTCTTTTTTTCTTTTTAGTGTTTTATTTTTTTTAAACTATAATTTATTTATAAAGAAGGATAAAATTTACTCTCTTTATATAGCCGGTTCTAGGTACAATATGCGGTTCTACATATGTCTAAGCAGTAATCACAGTTTTTTTTCTTTTTTTCCTGGAATCCTGGTCAGGACATTAGGTGACATTGCTATTAAAGCGTGATTTTTTACATTTTAAAACTATACAGTTATTTAAAATTGCCTCGTCACAATTCATCACATCACTTGGGTTTAACATACAATGTCAGTTTCGCCTATGCAGCTGCAGCTCTGTAAAATTGACTTTCAGATCAAAGTTCTCAGCAGCTTTGAGTTCCGGGTTTAAAGACAACTTTTATAAGAAAATCACAAACGGAAATGAAAAGTTCTTTAAACAGAGAGAGAAAGAAAAATAAAAATGCAGTTGTAAATTACTAGTAATTAATGTTTATCATAAAACTTACTAACCGGTTTAGGGTTGTTGGTTTTCACTGTCGCAGTTTTTGAATCATCCCTATGAAAATATAGGCTATATCCAGCGGATGGTAGTAACGAAGCCCAAATTAATGATACAATTTGACCTGTAATATAAAGATAATGATAATACATCCTAAGTTCGTTCATTTGCTAAATTATTTTTTTATTGGTTACCTGAAATCTGTAAATTGTTTTGTTAATTACTCTTTCAAACAAAGTCTACACGATAAGACAACACGAGATGCAATTGGGGATGTTCTCAAGCCATGTTGCTTGATTTGCAAAATTTACTGTTACAAACAATGAAAATACTTCTTACAAAAAATCGCTAACCGTCACGTATAGCGATACCTTTGCATTGCCCCTTAAATAAATGATAGGAAGTTGACCCCGATTTTACTCCCTACTGATTAGATTCCATTTAACCCCCTAATAGTGGGACTCAATGGGACCGTGCAGCTTAGATCTGATGGCCTGTTTGTGTTGTGGCCTGTTGTGGACTCTCACATATTTGTTTTTTTATGTCATAAAAGAAAAGAATAAATGAATGAAGACATAATAGCAGAATAGAAGGAAATATTTTGATTATCTTTATTTTGTTTGTTTGTTTTATTTAGCTTTTATTGTGAACTTTAACCATGGGCGAATTTATATACAGATACAACAATCTGCTACAACCAACCACCAAAAAGGGTTTATATGTATTTGTGCTTGTAACATGTGTGAAAAGTGTATCTTGTTATTGTATTCGATCGAGAGAATTTAATTGCAATTCCGTTAATTTTAGCCCAACGGAAAATGGTGATCTAGGAAATCAAACCCGTAACCTTACAGTTTAAGATCAAGCAACTTAACTACTATTCCACTATAAGTGTAGCTTATAGTCTATAGTTTACTTAATTTTATGTATTTACCTGTAAAAGTAATATAAATTAATTGCCTGTAATTCATCACTTCAAAAGTGATGAGCAATTGACCAGCAACTCCGGATATAAATCTACCTACAAGCGCTGATGCGCGAGTGTAAGCCGAAACCCTGGCGTATTTTTCAGGACCGACCTGAAAAGAAGTTTTAATAATTATATCTTTTTATTTTTAAATATTTTCTAAAACAGGCCATAAAAATTGAAGATTGTATTTACATTAAAAATACAATATATGCTTAACGCCAGAAAGCAAAAACTATTAAAAATTTTCGTGACCTCTTTTACTGTTGTAAAAAAAGTAACTGAAAGATACCTTAGCAAACATATACGTCAGGTATGCAACTTCTGTGGCCATGAACAGACCAAAAATAACTTGAGCCAATTGTAACCACAGAATGCTTTCTGTCCATAGCATTATAGAATACACTCCTAAACCGCAACATCCTAAAAAAGTAACAAATTTATATATACGAAATGTAACAGACAAGTAATGAGATTTTCATCACTGAGAGCAATCTGGAAACCCTGCGATTTTTCCCTTCACAAAACTTATACGTCAATCCTTGCTAGACGTGCAGTAAGAGTTTCAACCTCGTACGGTAACTATACGACTGTGGAGACTGTGACTTGTGTTCTTGTACTGCGTTATGAAAAGAAAACAGTAAAATTTGGAGCGATATGTGGTGTCAAATTTTATGTTAACGTTATGGTAATCCGTGCGTTTGCTGCAATGAGCCTACGAAAAGTAGCAATGACCCCATAGCAAACATTTATTATCAAGATTACTAGTTTATCAGTGGCACTTAACATTTTTGTAGGGCCGACAAGCGATGGAAGATGAACTAGTTCAGGGAGGCTTTCAACATCAGAAACTGAGGAAAATGTGGAACGAATGAGGGTTCTTGTAACTTCACGCCGTCAAATAAAAGACTGCTTATAAAAGAGTTAATTTGGAATCGCTAATTAATGAATATTAAATAGTTTTTTGCGAAATGAACAATCGTATAATATTATTGTTACACCTCGTATAATATTAAGAAATATATCAAATAAGGAAGTTCTCACAGCGGTTATTGCGAAATGGTGTATAAAACAAAACGATTTATTGAATTCTAAAAAGGAAATATACCTACTTTTAGTTTCAATTAAAAAGAACTCATGGCGTCTTGTTGGCAATTTAAAGTAAAATTATGAAATCATTTTCTATCTATTGTAATGTTAGATTTAAATCAGAATTATTTATAAAATAATGCACTGGAAGGTAATGCTCTATGACTGGACGCCAGAGATGCTGAAATTTTATTTGAATGCCTTTCAGCATACACTTCCATACCCCAGTAACCTCGCTCGTTGGAGCTTTGCCGAGGATAGTTCTTGTCCTCTCTGTAGCAATACCCCTTGCACAGCTAGACACATTCTAGCTGGCTGCAAGGTGGCCTTAGATCAAGGACGGTACACTTACCGCCATGACAAAGTTCTCGCTGTTATTCGCGAGGTAATTAGTCTCTCAGTGGCTCGTGCCAACGAGGGTTTGACAGTATCCTCCAAACCCCCAATACAGTTTGTGCGGGATGGCTCTAAAGGCAAAAAACATTTAACTACAAAACCTTTCTCGATAATCGAGAAAGCTACAGATTGGATTCTGGAGGTTGATTCGGTCTCTAAGCAGTATAAATTCCCTGAAAGTGTCGGATGCACAGCCCTCCGTCCAGATATAACTCTTTACTCTCTATCTCGGAAGGTGGCTCTTATTGTAGAATTAACTGTTCCATGGGAATCAAATATCCCAAAAGACCACGAGTACAAATTAAATAAATACCATGATCTTGCAAATGCCGTAACCCGGAACGGCTTCACTGTTCACCTTCACGCGGTGGAAGTTGGCGCTCGTGGCCTGCCAGCTAAATCTCTATTTCACCTCTTTAAAGATCTTGGCCTTTCCAGAAAAATAATCAACTCTTTTTTAGAAAAATTATCTAAAACTGCGATTTGCGCATCTCAAATTTTATGGCTTCGAAGGGGGAGTGAATGGATGGTAAGGTGAATGCTCACATGTGGCAAGACAGCTGTCCTAAACCTACCACAGCCGGTTCGTAAGTCCGGAATCCACTGCTCACCCCCCAGAAGTGTAAAAAAAATTAGTATTATGATGGGCCCGACTCCGGTCGGTGAATTCCATGGCAGCTCCGTTTGTATTTATTATTATTAGGTTTCTCTGCGGTCACGATGTAGACAATTATTATTTATAGTCGGATAAAGTTACGGCGACGTACTTTTATCTAATAATATAGAAGGAGAAGAATAAGAAGATTAGGTAACTTACCTGACAATAGTATAATTGGCTTATATCTCAGCAAATCAGTTAACAAAAATACGCCAACAAGCAGTACTAAATATGAGTATGTTGCCAGTGGAAAAACGTCGTTGGACAGCACGGTTGCTGTGATGTTACGATTCTCCATTATAAACGGTATCATGTAGTATTCCGATGGTCGAATTTCTCTGACCCAACCAAAAAAACAGAGCAGCGATATCAACTTCAGCCATTCCTTCATTTTAGAAATATTTTTAAGACTTAATCCAAGTCCAGATCAGATACGAAGAAAGGAGCACAGCACGGTTCACTAAACGAGTCACTGTTTTCAAATCTTACTAGTAAAGTCAAATTTGCAACTTTGGATAGAATCGTTAGTGATATAACTGTTGCAGAAAAAAAACGGTCACTTAAAGATCAAATGAAATTTAATTATATCGTTAGTAGATTACGAAGCGATCAACTTAACTTAATTGACAGTGATAAATTAATGAAATTCAACATTTAAGATTATATTTCAATGATTTAAAATAACGTAGTTTTCTTTGATGTAGGAATAGAAAACCAACGTGTTGGCATTGATTATATATTAGATTGCTCAACTCCATAGTACGTTTTGGCAACCTTTACCAGGTAGCGCTGATAGCATTAACGGCAAAACTAGTACACATTTATTTGGCCATCTATAATACCATTTATAATGAATGTATTTTATAAAGGAATGATAGATTATAAAAAAAAACCAATAATTAAACAAATGATAACAAAAATAACATTCAATGATTAGTGGAATCTATAGCAATTTTTATATAGGCTGATTATATCTCAGAAAAAATACGAAAAGATAGAATGGCATTTTTTAGTCTGCATGAACTTTAAAATGTGTAATTATTTCATATCGAAACCTGTATACTGAATTAAAAATATACATATTTTCCAAATGGTAAGAGCTAAGATTTAAAAATTACTTTGTTATTATAATATTTCGAGATAATTCTAACAGTCGCAATGGTGAAACGGAAAATGGTAGAATAATTATATTACACACATGCTACGCTTCGATTACTTAGGAAAGACAAGGATAGTCAATTTTTTGGTTATACATAACACAGTTCTACACAATGGTATAATAGTAATACCATTGTACTGGATTTCAATACATTCTCATGTCGAAACGCCATTAATAATGTCGTTACTGCAAAGTGAAATGCATGAGTCATAAGTCAGTGGTCCAGAAATAATGTTTTAAGAAAAATGGTTTTATAAAAAGTAAAAGAATCTTTCTTTTGCAAAAGAGAGCACTGCGCAGCATGTATCAGGTAACGACTAGGACCTCATGCAAAGAATATCTCAGCAAGGCAATGGTAATGACTATGTATTCGGCGTTCATATACCAGTGTTTAATGTATGCTAGACAGCACCTCGCAGAAACTGCAATTAATTCAGACATTCACTCGCATCATACCCGCGGTAGCTCCCTTTTATGCGTACCCCGAATTCGACTGGCAAAAGTACAGAAAAGCTACTTGTATCTTAGCATTAAATTTTATAATCTACTCCCTACAAAATTTAAACAGCTGGAGGACATAACATTAAAAAAAAAACATCAAGGAGATGCTGATAGGCCACCCTTTCTATAATCTGGTCGAATTTGAGGGCTATGATTTTTCAAATATTGTGCCCATTTAAATTACTTAAAAAAGTAGAGCCTTATTGTCTGATTATTTTATATGGTCTTATATATGTACTTTTAGTTTAAAATGCATAACGTAGATTTAATTTGATTATTTAACATTTTACTGACAATTTGAATATTACGATGAATAATTTTACTACGTATCTTTCCAAATTACTAACTGCTTCAAATATTAGGCTTCTATTTTGATTATTTATATTAATAGTTTGACAATCTAGTAGTTAATTCTTGACTACCTATGTATGTTACGTAAAGAGTAGTAACGAGACTTACTACCTAGCACAATTATTTTGACACGTCCAAGAGCGGTCTTTAGCCGTCAATTGGACACGACGAAAATGTAATGTAATGTAATGTATACTTTCCTTAAGAAGCTGAGCTGGTTGTTGACCAGATGTCAGCTACTGTTGAAACGACCCGTTGAAATGCGGGCAATGCGCGACACGGTCCGCGATAAATTGAAATTGAATTACCGCTAACAGCAGGTAAATGCCGCGAAAGCGACTTCGACCCTGCGACCATATTGGAGGACGGAGAAATCCGACCAAATCTAGTGATAAGGAACGCATTTCAGTCGATATCGAATCCTAGACAGATTAATTGGATTCAAATGTCGACTTGTTAATTGAACTGTCATGTACAAGCACACGAAAAGGTGCTCGAGAAAATATTATTGATAGATTTTTGGATATCTTGTCTTCAAGAATACTCAGCGTTAGCAGAACAAGCGATACAATCTCTAACTCCTTTTATGACGACCAATATGAAAGAGGGATTTCAACACTCGCGTTTCTAAACATAAATATAGAAATTAATTAGACATTGAACCAAACCTAAGAAAAAAGCTAATGACTTTTCTAGCAAAATTAAAGTTTGTAGTTAAAAATAAACAGCTTCATACTTCTCACTAATAGCAGCCTATTAATATAATTACAATGTAATTAATAAATAATTCTTTAAAGTTAACGCTTCAATTATATACTTCCGTGTTGACAACTAGAGTTGTCAACTACAACGGGAAAAACCCGTCAACAAATATTCGTTCTATATCTCGTGAAGTCAACGCAGAAGACTTAGGACAAAACAGTCTACCGTCAAGCTCCGCCACATGCCCGTAAGAGGCCAAAGCCGCGCGATAACCAGGTATGTTACCCAGAGGGCTTACACTTACGCCCTTACTTCCAGTTGCGACCAGATTACTCCGGTCACTCGACTGGTTACGAGTTCGAGGTCGCTTGCGCGGTCCTCTCCCTTACGAAGCGGTGAAACGGTGTAAACCGAATCTATCGCGGACCACGGCATCCTTTGCCCGGCTGTTCACCCGGAATCGGGTAGCCGATGGTCGTTTCAAGAGCAGTCGCCGTCAGGTCAGCAACCACCCTTGCTCTATAGGAAACAGTACTGCTTCCAGACTCCCCCGACTGTCAGTCACAATCGATTGGCGTACGCCGCACGGTGCGCAGACCGTCCAGGAGCGCCAGAAGATTGACTTCTAGGGGAAACTAGTCCCAAGGCCAGAGTTCTACCCCGGCTCGCGCTTTATGCCTGGAGGCCGCCAGATGACCATTAGCCGCTGGAGGCCGCCGGTGGCCATTAGCTCCCCATTAGAACAACTAAAACACATTAGAATATCCACTTCCATCTGGACATTCTAATGTGTTTTATTTTGTATATTTATAAGCTAGAATAGTAAAAAAATAGTGTTCCCAAGAGGAAGCATACAATTACCAGGCCGGGGTAAAAATAGTTTGAGAAGCACTGATTTAGATAAAAACGTCCTCTAAATCTCAATGTATTAATGTAGGGAATAATTAGTTCAAAACTTGTTAGATCAGTTATTGACTTTGTTTACAGGTCTCCTAAATTACCTAAGATAGATAATATCTCAGACTATAACTATTTTGTATACTTCTTGACTTTTGGAATCAAAACTATGTCCGCGCACTAAAACTATTTCAGCACTTATTTGGACGCTTCACTGATTTCGATTGTTCACGGCAAAATAAAATAGAAATGCCGTTAAACGCGTCGGGTCCCATACGTCACTTTCACATCACTCACTCGCACGCGAGTGTCTGAATAACCTTTATCTTTTTAGGATCCCATTGTTGATCTGCACAGTTCGTTGTCTCGCGGCTGCCTTTTTATTTATTGTGAAACTGATAATGCCGCGACCGGTGTCGACCACACTGTGAGCACCTCAGCTGGTCTAATAAGGCGAATAATAAACGCGGCTTTAGTGAGGCGATTTATTTTTTTTATGTTTGTTTTACGACTCCGATTTATCTTTTTTTAACTGTTTTGGATTAGTCGATGTTTCGTTTTCCGCGAATCGATAATATATGTTTTTTTGAAATTTCATGATAGTCGTCGATCATGATCGGACTTTGCAGAGGACGACAAATACACTCAAGGGCAATGAATCCGGGTCACCAAATAAACCTTAATATATCGGTAACTAAAAATGCTAGCTTATTCAAGTAACAAGTATTTTATAGAATATATAATACTACTTCAATAATATTAATAAAACTGCTAGGTTACTGTAAAGAAATGCCATTAAAAAGGCTAAAACAAAATAAATATTTTTTTGAAAATCGGACTACGAATGCAATGCTTTTGTTTTTGCTTTTATTTCCGTTGTAATATACAAATAATTATTTTTTTTTACAACAAACAAAACCGGATTATTTTTTTAATAAGTACAGCAGCCATGTCATGGCGAGACATAGAACGGGATATCATAATTGAATGCGTATACAACATTTCGTGCCTGAGCTGTTAAACGTTGAGGAATACTCTCGTCGGGTGCCAACCCTGGGTGCAGCAGCCATGTCATGGTGAAACTTAGAACGGGCTATCATAACTGAATGCGTATATAAAATTTGGTGTCTGTGCTGTTGACCGCTGAGGAGTCCCCTCGTCGGGAGCCAACACTGGCTGTAAAATCAGGTCACGCTTACCATAAAAAGTGCATTGCCATCGGAACTGAAACAACATGTACATTTTAAACTTCATATGATAATATTTGAGCAGTTCCCTCAATTCGTCATGGATCCTATCATCAGAGCAGGATTTTGATAAAAATGGAACCAATCTAAAAGTATATCCTTCCAAATAAAAAAAATCCAAATCAGTTTATAAATGACGAAGTTCTGAGGTAACAAACATAAAAAACAAATACAACCGAATTGATAAACACCTCCTTTTTTTTGAAGACGGTTTAAAAAATAAGAAGCATACCGGCTATACAATGTTTATTTTTAATGTGGTAATTATTGAATAAGCTAGCATTCTTAGTTTTCTAGGTATTTTAAGGTTTTCGTTGGTGACCCGGATTCATTGCGCCCGAGTGCATATGGCAGAAAGCTGGAATATAAATATTATATAAAAGGAGAGAGATAAAGAGAGATAAAACGGAGCCTGGCTTTATAAGGTGCTGTTCGTGACTAGTATACGACAGAGAGTCTCTAACATCACTTTTAATACGCATACCATACACTGTTTTCTAAAACCATTATTAAATTGAAATACAACCGAACTATATACGGGGTGGTATTACTGCACAGCTTTTTTTTTCTGTGGGTGAATCAGTACAACGTAGTATACAACTTTTGAATAAAAAAAATTAAAAAAAAAAAAAAAAATATTTTTTTGTTTTTTTTGTTTTAATTTGAAATTTTTGAAGAAGTTGACTGTTAAATAAAGGTTTGAGAAGCGTTTGAGCGCGCTGTGCCATATAACGGTAGGTGATAAGTCGTAAATAAACAATATCAGCGACATTTTACCAACCGCTAGATAGCGCATCGTGATCACAGCTTTCATACTATTTAAGTAAAAAACAAAAAAAAAAACAATAATTTTTTTTTTAATTTCTTTTTGTATTTTGTAAGTTTTTTAATTTTTTAAAATTTAAAGTTGCCTACTTCGTTGTACGGATTCACCCACAGAAAAAAAAGCCCGTGCAGTAATAACACCCCTTATTATATAAGGGACTTACCCTATTTGCACACTTCGTGGAACACGATGTAAGTTTAAGAAAGTAAAAATCACCATTGTAAACGTGCCAATCTGACAGATAGGTAGACACATTGGCTTAATATCTTACAAAATTTTGAAATATAAACAAGATCACTATAAATGTCATATCTTTGTCAACTGTTTAATTGTCTATTTATTTTGGCCTGCACAAGGTTTAGCTCTCTATTTGGTTTATTTCGATGTGTATTTAGTGACATTTTAAAAACAGTTTTCACGTATATACACCTACAATTTATTAAATTTTCACAATTATCCCCCGGAACCGCTTGATTTTTAACAGTTTGTCGGTTTGATTTGAGGATACCTTAGATATCATACAATATTTTATTGGGCTCTAAACACGTGGCCGACACAAATCAGTAAATCATTGTTTATTTCGTAAAACCGTAAACCGTCTTTGCTTTTTGCGGACAAGCACGTCCACCAATGCTTTGTGTATTTTTGTGGGTGTTGAACGGTTTCGTGCAGCTTGGGCCACAATATCCATTTTGTTCTCGGATCGGCTCAACTCACGATTCAGCTCCTATTCAGAAGACTCCTCTAGTGGAAGGCTACCCCGGGTAAGACTCCCATGTCTCAGGCCTCAGAGCTGGTGGACCGGTTTCTCCCGGCGGGATTGCATCCCGGCGCCACTGGACCGGTTTGCGCACCGGTGGGCGATGCCAATCGGTTGTGCATTCTGACTAATTGCTGAAGGGGTCTGGAGACTATGGAAATACACTGTTTCCTTAGCAGCGGGGGTGGATGTTCACCTGCTGTTTAGCCACTCTTGAAATGACCTTGGGCAACTCGATCCCGTGTGGCACTACGGGCAAAGAACGCCCAGGTCCGCGATAAATTCGAACTAAATTACCGCTGTAATACAACAGGTAGAGGTCGCGTAAGCGACTTCGGACTCGTAACCAGCCAGGAGGACGGAGGTATCCTGAAGGTTAACTCCAGAACGAGATATACTGCCAAAACTGGTAGACAGGGGGCGAGGCTGTCAGAAGGTTACCTTTCCTGATGCCTCGCCGTAAGGCGTTGGTCTCTAACGGGTTGCTGGTGAACTAGACAGTAGATTGTCTTTTCCCTAAGTCGTCTACACTCATCCCACGGCTGAAAGAACGATCTATATCGTTTTACCAGCCTGGGGTGACGGGTTCACTCGTTGTAGTCGACACCGCCCTCCTGTGTATTTTGGTCCATTTATCTTATTCGCAACAAAACGCCCAAAATGAACTTAGTTTGCATCGACGCTTACGAATCCAGTAGTTTAATAAACAAGTTGCAAGTAAAAATTGCTAAAATTATATAATTCAATAACAGTGATGTACAATATGCCATTAAATGGTTCTAAGAAATTAAGTCTTTTAACAATAGACAAAGAACAGGTCCGAAAAGGATTACCTCGGAACGGGAGGATTAAAAAAGCTAACGCGTTTGCTGCTGTTTTGGTTGGAGAAATTGGGAGACCGTCTAGTGCCAGGATAGCAAGGAATATGCTCGCAGATGCTGGCCTCAAAAGATGTAAAGCAAAAAAAAAGTTAATGCTCTCTGAGAAGAATAATATGTATCTGCAAGGTTGGGCTGCGAGGCTTTAACATTTGACAAAGGAGAATCGATCTAATATTACATGGTCTGACGAAGGTAAATACTGTTTTACCATTTTTTTGTTTAAAACATGGATTACATCATAATACTAATGGTTAAATTGAATTTATTGAAGTAGAACTTTCTTCAAAAATATATAAAATGGTTTAATGTAAACAAAATTTCGGCTGTGCTACCATTTTCCATCGGAAAAATAACGGAATTGCATTTTAATTATGTCGATGAAATGCAATAACAAGACACACGCTTACACGCATCTTACACGCACACATACATTCATATTAGGGTTGGTTTTAAGAGATTGTCTTATAACAATAAATACACCCATTGTGAAATTTCACAATAAAGAGTAGAAACAAACAAACAAACAATATCTAAATGAACAATACCTAAAACTGTTTTTTGGTACTCCTGCTGTGACATATAAGGCGAAGAGTGTGTGAAGAATTCCTTCCTAAGTGCGACGTCCTCATGGTGAAACAAGCAGCAGGCAGTATAATGGACTGGAGTTGCATGGCGCCGATGGAGTTGGTGACATGCTTACGTGTGAAGGTCGGATGGATTCCACCAAATGTATAAGTATATTGAAAATTCCTCTACAACCCTTATTTTCTGAAATCTTCCGATACATGAATATGGAAGATGCCAAAATTTCAGCAAGACAACGCCAAGCCAAGCCAAGACACAAATAAACGATGAAAATGAAATAGTTCCCTAGAAAATCATGTGAATCTTCTGGACCGGCCAGCCCAGTATCTTGATTTCAACCCAATAGTAAACTTGTGGGGTATTTTGAAGTGTAAGATACGGAGTCACCCAATAACGTCGAAAGAAACACTAAAAAATGTTTTCAAACAAGAATTTCAGGAGATATCTAAGGAAGCTGCAAGTAAGTAAGGAGAGGCAAGCTAATAAGGAGTTTGCCTAAAAGATTTGCTGCTGTAATTAAGGCGAAAATTGGCTTAACAAATTTAATATCAATAAAAACCGTACTTTTTATATGATATGTATTTTTGTATCTACAATTTAGTTATAATCTCAAATAACTAGATTTGTAATGGGTGACGAATACTTTTAATAATTTTAAAATATTTTATTTGCCCTTTATTTTTATATAGACCATCATTGAGACCTAAATATGGAATACCAGAAGATAGACGTATTATTAGCACCTATTATTTTTTTTATATTTTAATAAGTGAGAAAAGCGATACGTCTACCGCTTTTCTTACGTATTAAAAATATAGACAAAATTGGAAAATGGCACATGAAAACTAAAAAGAAACTTTCCGACGAAAGCTTTAATTTGTATCTGTGATAGAAGCCGCCATATCAAATAAAATAGACTGAAGATAAATATAAACAAAGATTTGATAGACTACGAAACGACGAAAAGACGAACTGAAGAGGATATGATAAATAAAGAATGATTACCATGACCTGCCATGTGTTGACCTACCTGTGAAATCCCCGATGTTACTAGCAATTATTGATTAAAATGTGTTTTTTTCGTACGCCTGAAAAGTGTTCTATACATTTTTTAAAAGTACATTTTCCGATACTTTTGGTTTATTGTTAAAATTGTTATCCTATGTACAAAGCTTGGCAAATTTCATATTTAATTTTAATGTATATTTAATAGTCAACGGGAGCATCCTAATATCTGAATGAATATAATTTCCCTGGTTCGCTCGCTTTTACCGGCGCAAGCAGATACCGTTATTTCTGCAGCGGTAGAAACATTTGCAATTCAATATATCAAATATAGTTTCTTTTACTATTACAAAAAAATATGCATATCTTCCAAATGTTAATCAAACTGATATAAAAGATTCATGATCCGATTTCAACTTTAAATAAATTAAAAATATGATTTTTGATTGAGGCTCCCCCTTAAAAATTGTACCAACCAATCTATCATCGCAAATATTAATCGGAAATTAGCCTCATTAAAATCAGTCCATCGAGTTTCGGAATACTATTTAATATACAAACAGATAGAGTAGTCTTATTTTTTCTAATATATATTAGCATGACATGGCAAAATGATAGTGAAAATTGACCTGACACTCAATGTTTTTTTTTACTTAAATAATGCTTTTTTTAATTTTGCGGCAATGTCCTTTCTTCGCTGATATTACGGGAAACGGTACTTCACCCCTACTACCGACTTGTAAAAACTACGTATATCGACTATTTCTAATCGATTAATCGCCATAACTAGTTGGCAGTCGCCACCGACGCGTCGGTGGCCGTGATATAAAAGACAAAATTTGAGTGGCACTCGTAAGACGGGTTCCAGTTGGTGAAAACGCGCATCTGATTTCGATTCGATTTCGAGCGATTCGTATGTCACACTCTTACCACTGCCATTACGTGAACAAATCCATGCTTGAGTGGGGCTGCCAACTTTCAATATCAAAAAATACCATAAAGGCCAAAGTGCATTTTGTATGAAAATTGTACCCAGAGTGTAAAAACTAGGGACTAAGTAATTAATTTTGCTTGTGTGAGGAATTAATAATATCAAAGTTCAACTCATTATTCAACTCATAATAATATATCTACACTCGAGATTCTGAGTGTAGCTGGGTTGACTCCCCGTGTACTCCCAGTTAGTTTCCTGATGATGCTATTTCTTAAAACCACCTTCTGTTTCGTGTTGTGGCAATGAGCTTTGTAAGTTAGAGAGCGGTCGAGGGTTACTCCCAGTTCGTATCGTTACTCCGAGTGTTACTCCCAGGTGGATAGCACAAAGCCAGTTTTTACTTGGATTGGGTCTGAGGAGATTGTCAGCGTAGTAGCGACTCATTTCTGTCAGACCAGTCTCGAGTGTTTTCTCAACTTTTCAAAGCTGTGAAATTGGGCAGTAAAGAAGCTAGTACTCCTCCGCCTTGGGGTATGCCGTTATTTTGTTTACGATACCTGCTGGTTTTCCCACCGAGATGAACAGAAAAGCTTCTATTACGTAGGAATGTTGCGATGGCCAGTGTTTAATCGTAGTCCTCCGAAGGGTTGTACAGGTTACATTGTAGGAAATTGTAATTTACGGTGTCGTATGCCACTGATAGGTTTATGAAGGCGATTCCAGTGATTCCCCCCTCTGGTATACGTTTTCAATATATTCTGTGAGGTTTCGGACTTGTCCGCAGCATGTTTACCAGAGCGGAAGTCAGCTTAAATACTATCCCTGATCCTGTTGAGGACCATTCTCTCCAGTATTTTAAATGAGTGGCATAAATGTAAGATAGGGCGGTAGCTTTTGGCGTCTTTCGGGATCTTTCCCAGGTTTCAGAATTGCCGTGAAGTCCGCTTTGTGCCAGAGCCTTGGTATTCGTTTTCATTGGATGCAGTTATTCATCATGTCCAATAGCCTTGTTTGCATAAGTGTGCTGAATTGGGCAATTTGTTCCATTTGTAAGTCCTCTGGGCTAGCAGCTCGGTTTCGTTTAATTGTTTTCAGAGGTTGTCCAGATCTTTAGCGTTGAAAGGGTAATGTAGGCAGTTTTTTTCATTAGTTATGTCACGAGTGATTTTCAGCCTGGGCTTCTTCCCTTGGGACCATTTTAAAGAAGTTGCCTGGCAACTTGGTTTGCAGTCACTTCGCTGTAGTTCTGGGGGGCGGCTGTAGGGTCTCCGCTCAGTGTCTTTACGACCCTCCACGCTCTCCTGCTGCTCCGATGCATATCAAGACTTTCTATCATGTGCCACTTTTTCTATCTCTCCCCTGCGACGGTATCAAGCAACTGGTGTCCCGTTGCAATGGTGTTTTTTTCAGAGAAAGGGTCAACGCAGTAGAGCTGCCTGTACTTGTGTAAAATGGGGACAGCTTCACTGCTCAAGCCCGGAATGTACTCAGTCTTAGAGCCTCTAGGGATTGCTTTTCGGGATGCTAATTTCACTATCTTCACAAATAGTTCATAATTTTCTGGTATAGGGCTCAAATCTCTAATATCCCAATCCACTTGTGCGCGAATAACTTCCTAATTAGCTTTTTTGAAGTTGAAGCTTCGTTTAAAAGACGCACACTAAGATTTATCGGCAGCATTGATTGTACATATGATTGGCCGGTGTTGTGTTTTTGGAATGGGTTTTTCAACGCTTTTCGTGCATTGTGAGGCGATGGCTTGGTTCGCGAATATATTCTCTGGATTGTAACCTCTACGCCATCTTCCGCTGTTAAAGGAGGAAGGGAGTTTTGGTTGGTGTATCAGGTGCCATCCTTGTCTTTCAGCATATTCCTTCCTAAAGTTTATCTTTATCAATCCAGCAGCCACCTCGATGAGGGAAACCCCAGGCGACTCTGAGCAGTTGTGCAGTCTGTGCAGCCGGCGAATCACTAGAGGGGTCTCGAAACGTTAGTTTCCTAAGAAGCGGGGTATATGTTGAACTGTCGTCACCTATCGTTATGGTCATCGGATTTCCAGTGACAGTCAGGCGTAGGTGCCATGGGCCTGCTAATAAGCAGTAGTACGAGTTTACAACATATAAAAGAGCCTTTTTTATATATCAACGTGACGAGGAGAAGTGACAATGCTCTCGGACATACAGTTTATCAGAAACCTACACAAACGGACATATATTTGTTTGCCAGCTCACACCATCACCCTTAACATATACGTTCAGTTCAAACGTCGCTCGTAAATAGAGCACGCCATCTATGCGACGCTGATCATTTTCCGCAGGAGTTGAAACATGTCAATGATGACCTAAGGAGAAATGGTTACGCAAAATATAGCGAAACACGTACACGACCCAACACAGGGGAAACTCAGAAACCGAGCAGATCACGAGCATTGTTGCCATACGTCAAGGGCGTGATATATATGTAGAATAAGTATGCTGCTAAACAAATTCGACATAAAAACAATCTCCAAACAGACCCAAAATATAGCTCGATCTCTGAGGCCTGTCAAGGATTTGCCACTGCAAACCCTAGGTGTGTATAAAATCGAGTGCAGCTGTGGTAGCCTACGTTGGACAAACGAAACGGCCCATAGCCACTCGACTGATCGAACGCATCAAACGTCCAGCGAGAAAAATCGACGATCTGCGAACACATTATATTGCATAGCGGCACTAACCACTGGGTGCAGTTTCAAAATTCCATTGTGCATCTAAAGAACAAATTTATTTTCCCCGCATAATCCGGGAAGCCATTGATATAAGAAGAACCCCCAACTTGAATAGATATGACGGCTTTAAACTCTCTACTACGTGGAACCCTTCTCTTAAAAGGTTCTCAGTGCCCATCGTCAAACGCAGGGACGTAACACAGGATACAGTGAGTGTTGTGTGCACGGCGGATTTTAAAAATACGCGCGCTTCGAAACCGCCGCCACCTCACCACCATTATAATCTGCGCAGTAGCAGCGGTTTGCCGCCTACCCGCGGAACATCGGATTGACAGCGCTTCAGTTGACACTGGGCAACGACGGTTGCAACATCGGTGAAACGTCGGGTGCTACAAAGTTAGAGCAGTAAATTCGTTGTTAAACCTTTTTACAGTGATAAAATTAATAACATTACATTATTACTACAATATATCGCATATAGGCTGATTACATAATATAGGTTAATCATAGAAGAAATACGAAGATATACAAAGCCATTTGTTAGTCTGTCTGATTGTTTAGTTGCGTAAATATTACATATTGAAACCTGTATACCAAATTAAAATGATATCATTATGTGAATAATATAAAAATGATAACAGCTATGATTTAAATTCGTAGTATGGCGTTGATACCTAATACGCAATATAATCAAAACCTATATCAAAATTTTGAAAAAATATACGTGTAAATTAACAAGGAATATTTCTTTTAATATATTTCTACGTTGGCAACACGACATACGCCTTGAATTGGCATAATGGATGCCGTTACGAAGTTTCTGTTTCGACCGTAGCATTTTAAATACCTTAAGATCGTTTTGGTAAAAACCAGTTTTGTGATTGAAAATTTCGCGATGCACAAATATTACCTTATCTTTTTTATTATTTGTAAACGATATGTATATTTGAATTTATAGGTTACTAGCTGCTGCCCGCAGCTTCGCTTCGCGTAATGTTTCGAATCGATTTGTTAATTTGAGTAGGGTGGTGTTTATTTGCCTTTTTAGACGCATCCTTTAGATATATAGTAAAAGATGTCCTGTTCGCTTTTTCTTGTTCGCCTTCCGCCGTCTTCCGTTGAATGCTGACATTGTTGGGCTAGTCGCCGCCGCGCATACCCCGCTAGGTATTTCGAGGTGCTTGTCCGCGTTACTTATTTCATGATACGACAACTATTCCACCTAAAAAGTTATTGTACATGGCTAATTGTATCTCCTTTTAACACCCGTGATGATGGATTAATTTATTTTGATAAGGATTCATATTGTATTGCTAATGTCTTTAACAAACTTCAACTACTCTTTTTCTAACTTTTTTGAGTCTTAAAAGCTGTTATTGAAGCTTAAATATAAAAGTTACATATATGCTGTCGCTGACTTTTTTATAGATCCCTTTGAGGCCGATGTTTCTGTTGTATATTATTTTTAACGTTTCGTTAACGCACGCCGATAAAGCAACTCACTAGCTCATTTTTCTCTGACTTGATTTACAAATATCGTGATTTCGGATTGAAAACCAATATTTATCGCAATAAAATATAGCCTATAGCACTTGTCGATAATAGAGCTTTCTATTAATAAAGGAATTTTAAAAATCAGATGAGTAGTTTAAGAGATTACGATCTACATACAAACTTACAAACATGTAAACTTACAAACTTACAAATATTACTTCTTTATAATATTAGTTTAGAAAGTGGCTTAATTTTTTTTTCAGGCTATTATATCCAAGGTGTAAGTAAGCAAGGTGATAAGTAAGTACATAATTTCAAATTATTATCTGTTTGTTGAAAAACTTATATTCAAGTTCTAGTTCAAAATTTGAATACATGGTCATTAGATTTAAATATGCTGTATATACACTAGCTCTAAATCCCGATTTGTTGCTTCAAATGCTTTTCTATAGTCGATATTTGATATACCTCAATTCGTAGAAAATGTCAATTTACGACGTTTTGAAAGAGTTACATCTGCAGATAAATCGGGCCATAGTTCCGAAGCCGAACACAATGAAATAAAATAAAATATTTTCTTTAAAAAAAATCAAGGTAAAGGGGCTACCGGCAATCAACCGTGTAAACAACTGTTGTAAAGGTCATTACTCTAATGAGTTATCCAGATAAACACGCTGTTATCAAGCAGTGAACCTAATTAGCTGCATCCATTAAGAGTAGCCGGGTTTCGAGTTGTTGAGTAATTAATTGTACAGTTGGGCGATTGTAAATGATTAGAATTGTTTTGGTTGCTTTACATTAAGGCAATTTTAATTGTGTGTTTGTTGTTTTTAAAGGATTAAAATGAACTGACACTTGGGAAAGTCGTGACACCACTTACCTACCTACATAAAATATAACCGAACAATATAAATATATTTTGTGATATTTTGGAAAAAACAAGGAATATAAAAACGTAATTATACGATCAGCATTATAACAGCATTTTAGACCTTTCATTTGAAAGTAGTCTATGAAATTTCGTAGAATGATAAAATGAAAATGAGCAAAATTTTACTTTTAGGCAATTTTGAATAATTGATTCTTTACTTCCCAAAAAAAATATACTTCTATTACATAAAGTATATGATACATACATACATGAATTAAATGATCGGAAAAGCATTGTTTTTGAGTAAAATTCGAGTTTGCACTGAATCTCCACGTTATAAAATCCTGGAAATCCCAAAGAGTGATTTCTGAAAATGTCTGTATTGATGTGTGGGTGGGTGTGTGTATGTGTTGTGAGTATGTGTGTGTGCGCCTACATTTACTACATCTTAGGAACTGTAAAACCAGCTATGACCATATACAAGAATACATCATCCATTTAGATATACGCCATCTATATATACACCATTTGGTTTCAAAACGGCGTAGCTTTTTTTTTCAAATTTAAAAAAAATCAAAAATCCGGTAATATTGCTCTAAAAAATATTAATAACACTAACTTGTAATTGGCAATTGATGTAGCTTTATTAAATCACTTTTTGATATATTCAGCAAGTATTGAATTAAAATTTTTATAATTTTGAATTGCATAGGTACTTCATATTCTGCAGAAATAAAGTTAAAAAAAACTTAAGCTCTGCAGAATTTTAGGAGTGAATCTCAAAACAAGTTGTTGTATTCCACTGTCTTTGCCAGCTGTCTTTACCATTCTATTACTTAGTCGTTTATATTATTACTTTTTACAAAATAGGTGTTTAATTATAACGTAACAAATTATATTATAAACTTAAGCTACAGCTGTTAGCTGATAGACATTGCCGCAAGGCAATAAGCTCGCCTTTTTATTTTGAAATAAATTTTGAATAAGTTTAAAAAAAATAGTAATCGATGCCTAAATTGTTTTACTGGCAATTTAGTGGACTCTGAAATCTCTGAAGACTCTGAAATTTTAGAGGAGTTACTTTGTGGAAATGTATACATTGTCAAGTGAAAGATATCTCAGCTTCAAGTTTATAAATTCATTGTATATCTAAAATTTTGCCGATGACCATATAAAATCATACGGGGTACTAGTAGGTACTCTTTCAAACCTAGAAAAATAAGATTTTTTTTATATTATATTTTTTATTTATTTCATAAAATTATCCAATATAATAAGTACAAAAGTACAAATCTGACAAAAAAAGAGTACAGAAAATAATATTTTTGAAACATTTTTTTTTGAAGCAGATTAGATAAGTGTTTATTTTATTACTGCTAGATGTTATGTCTGTTCTGAGGTGATAGTGTTTAAAACATAATGACTTCAATTTATTTTTTTTAATGTTTAATTTCATTCTTTCAGATTGCTCCTTCTTTCTTAAAAATCAAAGAAATTTATTTAAATGAATAACTAACTAGCCGACTAATATTTAATACTAGCTGACCCGTGCCCACTTCGTTGGGCGGTAAAACTTTTTACCTGTGATGAAATTATGAGTGTGGTTCAGTTAGTACTGAGTGCTATGATTTATTTCCTGACTGCCAAAAGAAGGGTTATATTTTTACTGCATATGTATGTATGTATTTGCATGACAATTTGACTATAATACCGTTATTTGTGAGTGTCTTCTTGTGAGTGTCTTATTTGTGAGCGTTTTATCTCTAACTATTTATGCAGTAAAAGGGAAATTATATGCAGTAAAAGGGAAAAGTCTTTTGTTTTAAACACTTGAGACGATACATTTACTTATTTTGATAATAATTCATAATTGTTGATAATATGACCAATAAACATGACCATAGGATTTAAATTAATTTTTAAATATAAAATACTACTTTTTGTGACTTAAATATAAAAGTTAGACATATGCTGTCGTCGACTTTTTTGAAGGCATTATCAAGCTCTACAATTTTTCTCTTGAACTTAATCATATATCTCTCATCATTAAGGCAGCGTTAGTTAGAAACGTTTTCGTTCGACCGCTTATTCTCCGACTTACTTTGCAAATCCGACCACCACGAAAAAGTCTTTTCATTTTTCGGATTAATATATAGACTATGACACTCACAAATAACGTGGCTTTCAATTAGTAAAAGAATTTTCAAAATCGGTTCAGTAGATCCAGAGATTACTTCCTACAACATCACAAACTTTACCTCTTTATAATATTAGTATAGATGTAAATAAGCAAATAAACAAATAAATTGTTATGCACATAACTTGTTATGCCCTTATAGCTCATTATTAATAGCAACATAATATGTTTATTATGTTAATTATAATCATGTCAAATATATTAAACATGATCTGCCTACGTCAGAATGTGAGTTACCATTTTTTCGCACTCACCAACTAATCGTCATGGGCCGCTTGTTGATGTATTTTTTACAAGCTTTTATTTACCTTGCAACGTTTGTTAGTTTAGGTCAAATCTTGAAGGCTAAATTAAAACCACTTTCTCTTATACTATAAAGATGAAGTTTTATATGTTGGTTCAGTTTCAATGACAATGATTTTTTATGGTAAAGATGAACAGATTTAACACCCAGGATCGGCTCCCGACGAGAATACTGTTTCACGGTCAACAGCACAGATATAAAATTTTGTATACGCATTCAGTTATGATAGCCCGTTCTAAATGCCACTATGACATGGTCTGTGCTCTTGATCGTTAAGGAGTCCACTCGTTGGGAGCCAACCTTGGATACAGCATCCAGGGTTGGCTCCAAACGAGGGGACTCCTCAACGGTCAAGAGCACAGACAGAAATACTCATTCAATTATGATAGTCTGTTCCAATTTGTTTGTTTGTTTGAAAAGCTTTATTGCACACACAAAATAATACAATGTGGTGGGCCTATTGCCAAGTGGCAATATCTACCGACCATACCGCCAGGGCAATTGTGACTGAAGATTTATGTGGGCAAATTAATTTACAAGTAATAAATGAATACACTTACATAAAAGTCATCATAGTATAAAATATAATTCATTGATTAGTAACGTATGCCAACTCGATATTGAAGGGAGGAGTGGAATATAAGGACAAGCAAAGGAGACGGGAGGGGAGGGGGGAATTCATAAGTTGAATAAATGTCTCTTTAAAGAATTTTTAAACCCGCTCAAGTTTTCAAGTTGTCTTATCGGTAAAGGCACGGAATTCCAGAGTCGGGCCGCCTGCACTGCAAAAGACCTAGACATGAAAGTTGATGAATGCTGAGGTATAGCCAGTAATAGATTTTCCTGAGAGCGCAATGGAAGGCCATGGGATGAAAGCGGAGAGAAGAGATTATTTCAATTTTCACCGCGACACGGCTGTTGCACCCAGGGTTGGCTTCCAACGAGGGCACTCCTTAACGATCAACTGCACAGAAACGAAATAATGTATACGCATTCAATTATGATACCCCGTCTTAAGTTTCATCGCGATAGAGCTGCTGCACCCAGGGTTGGAATCTAACAAGGGGACTCCTCAACGGTCAACAGTACAAACACGACGTTCTGTATATCTTTCAATTACGATAGCCCGTTCTAAGTTCCACTATGATATGGCTGCTGCACCTTAGAGCATTTTAATAAAACTTGTTGTTAAAATTGTGTTTTAACTATTAACTTCTTCAGAGTCGCTTTGCTGATTGAACTCTGCTTCTTAGGTTCTCAGCCAAGGAAAAGCAGAAGGAATCATACAGACGTAGAGCCAGAAATGCACAACGCGTCTGTCCAAATTTAGTATTCACTCGTTGGTGGGCTTGCTTGCTTGCTTTTATTTCGAGTGTCATAGGAGTGGTTTAGCGAAGACTGCAGGTCATTGCTTCAATGAATGCGGAATATTTCGCAAGTATAATTGTATTATATTCAATATTTCAAGCATCCAAAAAAGCTAGTCGAATGGATATAGCCAGGGTTTTAATTTGGGTTTAGGGATTTTGGGAATTTGGGAATCCTGTATAGACATGTACGAACTCGCCTGGGCCCTAAGGTGCCGTCGTGCTGCCGGGATAATGTATGGTCTATGTGTTCCCAGGCGCCTCATTATTCAGTCACTCAGACCCGATTGTTGGTAGCTACGGCCCTGGAATGATATGTATTGCACTGTATGTTGTGTAAAAATGCATTCATATTTGATACAATGGATGAGCTGAGTGAAGAGAATGGCAACTTTGTGACGACAATGAAAGCGATATGGTTTTCTAGTTTTCTATACCATAATATGACGAGGCAGACGATGCCAATGCAGACGATGATGTAATATTATCTCGAGTTTAGCCTTGACAAAACGCAAAGTGTCTACCAATATGTTTCGAACATGCACAGAATATTTAATTATGTATTTCGTCCGGAAACAACAAGTTCTGCGAAGAATAGTAATAGACCGAAATAAATGCCAAAAATAAAAATAGTGTATTTGTAGAATACATTTTTAAATTTTTAATATAAAAAATAACAGTTGGTAGAAATCCCCAATGTCAAATTAAATATTGTCAATTGCCAGTATTGTCAAATTAAGATTACAAATTAACCTTGATTAGTATACTAATTTAATTCAATTATTGTTGTAAGATGTCAACAAATTAAAAAATTACATTTATAATAAAACAAATATTTAAAAATAGCTTAAACAAAGGATTTCGGAGCAAAATTACCAAATTTGTTTAGCATTACAACAGCCTATAAATTGAAGTAATTGAAAACGTACGCTATAGTGAACATTTCGGGAATAATAGTTCAATAAACATTTTTACATTGTGACCTACGGTATTAGACGAAATGGAATTCCCTATTTATTTACCATGATTTTTACCTTATTACTGAGGAAATGATTTAGGGATGTTTTTATTTTTTATTTATTTATTTATTTATTTCATAAACAAATCAACATAACAGTTTATACCAATCCGTTGATATGCAATTTACACATAAATATAAAAAATAATAAAATTCTTACAAGTTTATACACAACAAGTTTAAATAAGCGTTAAATACAAATACAGGCATTAAGAATAGAAAAACTTACAAACTTATACTACATAAAAAGTGAATACAATTTATATTATTCTGACATAAACAAGTAGCGCAATGCCCACACCTTGAAGAGATGCGGGCTCGCTGTAAATATATCAAATTCTGACGCTGTCGAACATAGCCCATTTATGTGCCGCAAAGCTCGGGTAAGCGGACTCCATCGACTTAGGTTGGTGTGCGAGGACGGCTCCGCAAATAGAGTATGAGTACGAGCACGATTATAATTGTCCGGGACAAAGAGACAAACCTTCGCTAGCATGCTAGGATTATCAAATCTTCCCCTAATCAGCTTGAAAACGTAGGCCATGGCGAGCATTTCTCTAGGCAACTTAAGATAGTTATAGTCCAGCATGCCTAGTAGAAAACTAGTAGGGTATAAGTACGGATAATATCCGTACTGCTTAAAATATATAAAGCGTAAGAAAGATTTTTGAATTTTTTCAAACATAGTGATATAATGATCCTTTAATATTGCCACTTTTAATATATTCGTCAACCACCATGTTGTAAAGTAATATGAGTTTTTGCAATTTCTTTTAGTGAAATGTTCGTCAAAAAGAGTGTGCATTTCCATTGCCGTGAGCAGATATTAGGGTAACATTTATAGCAACTTGTATACATTGTTGGTAGACGTACAGTATATTCACAAATAAGATATGCTATAAATATTACCCATATCGCACTAAATTAGGATATATTTTCTAGTTTGAATTTTGGTGCTGCAAAATCCGTTTCTTTAATTCCGAAACTATATCCATACTAAGATTGTGAAAGTCTTGTGACAAAAATACATCGCGATGTATTTGTACAATTTGTACAAAGCGCGCTTTGTACAAATTTACGTGAAAATGCCCAATAACATGAACTCAAAGCGAACCTTCAGATGGTCAAAAGAGTATTATAAAACTATTCTACTCCCTAATTTCAATCGTTGTTGTGTACTCTTATCGTGGTTCCAAATGGTTCCATGCGGTTTGGGTGGTGTTGGCCAAAAATCTATATCTCTCCTGATCAACTCACGATTCTGCTCCTATCTGGTAGCCTCTTCCAAGAGGGGCTTACACTCTCAAGACCGCTACTATTTCCTATAGATCGGGGGTGGTTGCGGACCTTACGGCGACTGCTCTTGAAACGATCATCGGCTACTCGAACCTGGGTGAACAGCCGGGCAAAGGATGCCGTGGTCCGCGATAGATTCGGTATATACCGTTTCACCGCTTCGTAAGAGAGAGGACCGCGCAAGCGACCTCGAACTCTTAACCAATCGAGAGACCGGAGTAATCTGGTCGCAATTGGAAGCAAGGGCGTGAGTGTAAACCCGCTGGGTAACACTCCTGGCTATCTCGCGGTTAAAGCGTTGGCCTTGGCGTTGGCCTTAACCGCGAGAGGCCTCTTGCGGGCATGTGGCGGAGCTTGGCGGTGGATTGTTTTGTCCAAGTCTTCTGCGTTCACGTCACGGAGGAGAGAACTACTAATCGTTAAAACTTCCTGATTTGACGGGTTCACCCGTTGTAGTTGACAACTCTATATGTCAGGACCGCTGTGAGCTTTTGCCACGGCTGTTATAGGTACTGCAGTCGGAGGCGGTTGGGATCAGAAGATCTCGGATTCGGGGGAATACCTCAGACGGAACTGGGCAGTTGGTGCTGCAAAATCGACGGAACTGGCCATCCGGTTTGCTAGGTGTTGGATGCACAGCTGGCTAATAACCAGGTGGGTCTGGGGACGTACGTTTTCTATGACAGCGAAGGGTAGTTGTCGACCTGACGTCTTCAACCCTTGAATCGATCCGTCGGCCATCCGATCCCGGGTGACCATGGCGGGCAAAGAGCGTCGCGGTCCGCAAAATATTCAAACTGAATAACCGCTTACGTAAAATAGAGGCAGCGCAAGCTACCTCAAACCCGTGACAAGACCGAAGGATTGAGAAATCTGGTCAAATTTGGTGGTTAGGGCGCGAGTTTGGCCCTCTGTATTCACATTCCAGTGCCACGCGCTAAGGCGTCGGCTTCTTACGGGTATGTTGACGGAGCTAGACTGTGGACTGTGTTGTCCTTGAGTCACGGTGTAATTACCTTACGGCTGAAAGAACGATCCATATCGTTATAACAGCCTGAGGTATCGAGTTCGCTCGTTGCAGATCGATCGTTCGTTGCCTCTTCTATAGGAATGAAAAAATTGTTATTACTAATTAGAAATATTTTCAATTCACTATTAAGGTCAAGTATATTTATACGGTATATTCTAAGAATTGTCAACTTTACTTTTTTTTATATTACTAGCTGACCCGTACCCACTTCGTTGGGCGGTAAAACTTTTTACCTGTGATGAAATTATGAGTGTGGTTCGGTTAGTACTGAGTGCTATGATTTATTTCCTGACTGCCAAAAGAAGGGTTATATTTTTACTGCATATGTATGTATGTATTTGCATGCCAATTAGACTATAATACCGTTATTTGTGAGTGTCTTCTTGTGAGTGTCTTATTTGTGAGCGTTTTATCTCTTTAACTATTTGTGCAGTAAAAGGGAAATTATATGCAGTAAAAGGGAAAAGTCTTTTGTTTTAAACACTTGAGACGATACATTTACTTATTTTGATAATAATTCAGAATTGTTGATAATATGACCAATAAACATGACCATAGGATTTAAATTATTTTTTTAATATAAAATACTACTTTTTGTGACTTAAATATAATAATTAGACATATGCTGTTGCTGACTTTTTTGTAGGCATTATCAATCTCTACAACTTATTTTTAGAACTTAATCATAATATCTCTCATCGTTAAGGCAGCGTCAGTTAGAAACCTTTTCGTTCGACCGCTTATTCTCCGACTTACTTTGCAAATCCGACTACCACGAAAAAGGCTTTACACTTTCCGGATTAATATATAGCCTATGACACTCATAAATAACGTGTCTATTGGTAAAAGAATTTTCAGTAGATCCGCTCAGTAGATCCAGAGATTACTTCCTACAACGTCACAAACTTTACCTTTTTATAATATTAGTATAGATAATACGAAGATATATGGGCATAGGCAATAAATGAGACAAAAAATATTTAAAATTCTTCCTTAAGTAATAAATAAATGGACTACTGTACATTTCTTCTAGTATCTTACACTCTCTAGTATATTATGTTATGTTTGGGACAATCATCGAATTCATGTAGATATGTTGCATAGCATAAACACAGGATCATTTAAATATTTAAAAATATCCCTAAAGAAAATAAGAAATGAAGTGTTTAAAAATGAAACCAACAAAAAAATTGTATCACTTAACTTCGAGTACCACTTACCATCGCGGTTCTCTTGACTTTTATATTGACTCGATCAAGTAACATTGAGGACTTCATATTGGCTGTTATATCAAATTATGTATATTTATAGAATGTGTCACACTTAACTACCATTAGTAAGTAACGTCCCTAACTTCTCCAACCCCCCCCCCTCCCCCCACATCCCCACCTTCGCCGTCCTTTTCCTCTTCGAGATGGCACTTCGCGACACTTTCTTATTCTAGGCAATAGTTACACTACCTACATATATTACAAAAATGTGGTGGTTTTGGAAAGATACTAAGACGAGTATTACAAAGGTATATATAATAAATAGAAATTTTATGTTGTGTTGTTGAAATGATTGTTGTGTAGTAGCGAGGAATTTTACAATTATTCTGTGAGGTACAACCTACCGGCGTAAAATATGTTTTTTAATAACAAGGTTGCAAACAGATTACCTATGGTAATTGAGCAGGCTAATGTTTTGTAATTGTAATTGAGCAGGTAAATATAAGAAATAGAGCATTCAAATAATAAAAAAAACACATATTATAATAAAAGCACTAAATCTCAGTAACTAAAGTAAGTACGTATTTATTTGTTTACATTCGGGTATTGAGTTATCAATGCGATCGTACAGATATACATTATAATTATAATAGTTATATCTATATATAAAAAACAAAGTCGGGTTTGTTCGAACACTTATAACTCGAGAACAAATGTACCGATTTTCATGGTTTTTGATTTGTTGCATTTATCTCCGTCCCGAATAGCAAAATAACTATTAAAAACAAATATTGGAAAATTAACGAAAAATTAAAATAAATGAAAAAAGATTATCCCATACAAAATGTAAATCCGTCAGTTGTACGTGGCATGTTCACGTGTCGACAAATCATCCGCTTTATTTGTCCTTGCGCCTAATAAAAAAACAAAAAATGTCGTATATCACAAGGTGCTTCAAAGAAGAGAATTAAACCGAGTGCATCCTATGCTGCACAATAGGTAAATAGTTTAATTCAATCGTGTCTTGCTGACACGCGATTGATATACTTATTTTTTGTACTTTTATATTTCTTTTTCTTTTGTCTTAATAAAGTAGTGAACTTAATATTTATTTTGTATTAATATTATTACTTTCATTAAATCATAAATTAACTTCAGCTAATCTGTAACACGACATTCATTGACTGTTAGGCGGTACGAAGTACGCCGGGTCAGCTAGTAAGTAATAAAGAAACATGAACACAACCCGCATGATCATACGACTTCGTTAAATTAAGGATATGATTTGTGTTATTAAATAATACAGAAAAAATGGAATTTTCTTTCAATGTTTTTGAATATTAGAAGAAATTTAATTAAAGAGGATTATTTTATATTAAATAATGAGTTGAAAATCATGTTGCAACTTTTTTAGTTTTGGCTTTTGTTAAAGAGGAAAAAACACTGTATACCCGAAATTTTAACATAAACAATAATTTTCCTCAATAATAAAGGCCTAAACCAAAAAGAGATTTGGATTGTTTTTAGCTGTTTTTTGGGTAGAATTATTGTGTTAAAAACGTCTTAGTAAAAAACAATATAATAGAAAATAGAAACAATCTAAACTTCCCCCTTTGTTTGATCTCAAGAGTCATTTCCTAAATTAATGTATTTTTTGCAGAAATACGGTGTATTTATACGTCTATCGTTACAAGTAATATTCTGCGACGGTTTTGCTGGTAACGGCTCGCAAAAAAATATACCTAATTGTACATAATACACCTAAGAGCAATGAATCAGGGTAACTAACATAAACGCATGAATATTTCGTAAAGTAAGAGTAAGTGTCTATTTTAGAACGCTCATGTTCGGAGCGACCGTAAAATGCCTGCTTTGATTTCTATGTTTTTCTTGTGACGTTCTATGTGTTTCTATGTGTTTCTTCGAAAATCGAAGAAAATGATGCCTAATGCATATTTACTCATTCAGATACGTCGTAATGCTGAATTGCAATACGTAGGGGCGTATAATTTTGGGTTTCTAAGCAAGATCTCTGACGTAACCTATACATTTCTTTTTTCAGAGCGGCTGTAAGACATACGGAATTTCGTCATATAAGGGATTATTCCAACAGTTTCGATGTGCCTGCTGTGGTATTCTTTAATTGTATAGTCTGTCGAAAAAAACAGCGCATTTTTTAATTAACGATTTGTTTTTATTTGCGTTGTTTTGCGTTGCCATGGCCAAAACGAAGATTTTAAAACGTAAAACACGACACAAGAAACGTCCAATCCGACTATGTTCACGCTGGCCGTTTGACATTTGAAGAGTGGTGGGTCCAGCGTGCGTCCTTAATTTCCATAGACAAACACCACGTCAAGCATAAAAGATCACGTTCTTAAATTAAGAAAAACTCAATCGCAATAATTTTATTGTATGCACTTGTTCGGGTTAGTTTTAGACCGCCCTTATACGGAAAGAACTTCAATCCTTCAATAGAAATTGCGCAGACTTGGTGTTTTTCCATAAAATATTGGCAGGTTACATTGATTGTTCTGATCTTCTTGGAATGGTATCTTTCCGTGTACCATCGCGACTGACTCGCCAAACGGAGTTATTCCACCTTCCGCAGGTTAGTACTAATTATGCACAAAACTGTTTCATGTATAGGGTATGTAAAATTTGTAATACGCAGCTCGGCGATATTTACGTATTCAATACGTCATCATTCGCTCTTAAGAAAGCAATTATTAATGACGGTATTGATTTATCATTGTAATCGCAATATATAATTATAAATAATATTGATTCAAGAATATCTTTAAATAATATGTATGACTATATTATGGAACGTGTATTTACATAGAATTTTATTTACTTATTATGACTTCTTTCTTCCCAGTTCCCACCTCTCCCTATGTGTGGTTATTCTTCAAAAAAATGATATGGTTGTGTTTAAATTATGAATGTTTAAGTGGAAACATGTAATTAGCTTTATTTTTTTAACTTAATAATTTTGTAACAATTTTTTTGTAACAGCTGTATGATTCCTTAATAATAATAAAATAAATTAAAAAAAAGAACCGCAATCGGACCCAGTATGTCTGAGTATTTATGTCTTTATTCCTACACGATAACGCGGAAACGCGTTATCTGATTGAGCTGAAATTTGGTATGCAGGCATCATTATTTATTCATGATGCATGCATGCCAATCAAAATATTGAAATCGGTCTACCACAGAGCGCGCTAGTTATACTTCATTCTCGGGATATTGGACTTAGATAATTGAAATTTAATACCCAGGTGCCTTATTGGGCCAATATTACATTTGTTTTTTTTGCGACACAGATAATATTTAAAATCCGCCATATATTAATTAAATAGTAAGGCCCCTAAAATCACCGACTTGTGCTATGCGAGGATCGTTTAAATTCGAATTCCAAAGCTCACGGCGAACTGCGTTTGTAAATTGATATTTAAATTGAATGAAATGACGCGCGTTTGAAATTCAAATTTCAATTGCGTTGCGTCGCATATTAACCCTTCGAGTAGCGGCATAATTTCATGGCAGACCGCGGCAATTTATTGGAATTTCTTGCAATATCGCCGTGCTCGACAAAAAGTACTATAACTATGAAACTACTATCGCAATCAAAAAAAGACTAACTGTTCAATGATCGCATTCAAATTTCGTATATAGTATATTGAAATCTTATTTCGTATAACAATTAGATAATTATGAATAAATATGAGAAAATCGGAAAAGGGAAAAAAACTCGTCATTTCTAACTTGTACTTGTCTTATGGAAAAATACGGAACCGTATATAGAAATTGTAAATGCTATCGTGATCTTTATTAGATTCTCTATCAACGGTAATATTTCGTTTTGCTTATTTACATAGCAAAATATTTAGATCATAAAACCATAAAACCAATAATAATTTTGAGAATTTCTCGAAAAAAAAAAATACGTGTGGCACTCGGGGACTGCCGCGGTAAAGCTATTGCATAGAATTTTTAACAACTTATGCAATTATAATTATTTATTTATTTTTTTTTTCTGATATCAGATAACTGCGCTCTATCGGAAAACGTGGAAATTATTCCGAATCATCTGCGGCTTCGGAATAATTTAAACGTCTTCCGATAGAGCGCCGCGCACGAATTTTTTATTCGATAAAGCAAAAAAACCGGATTATCCAAAAATTCTTAGATAAAAAGATAGATAATTAAATTATATTTAAAATGGTGCAGGTTTCATAATAATACGCCAGAGAGTATTTGCGTAGTAGTCGTTTTTGTGTTCGGTTAGACCTAATTTCACAAATTAATTACACTATGTAATGTAAACAAAATCTAAAATATTCAAAGCTAAGAATATTAGGAAAATGTTCTTGTTTAATATGTATTTTTTTCGAATCGTAAGCAGTACTCGTTTAGACGTAATTATCAGTTTAAAATCATTAATTTTCGTTAAGAAATTTCTTCATTTGGTGGCCGCGCTGGCCTAGCCCGCGATAAAAGCTATGCAATAGCTTAAAAATAATGATGATGTTTGACAATGGAATTTTACCAGAAATATCCGCGAAATGACGCTCGAAATTATTTTAGCTGCCGTCTATGTATCTATGGTAATAATGAGATATTTGGTATGGATTTTAGGATGCGTTCGAATTAGAAAATAATATTACTGTGCGCTCAGGGAGCAAGCCGCCAATATTGGTCGTTACGTAGTCAATGGTGTTCTGATGTGCAACCAAATTTGGTTGATACGTAGCCGAGGGTTAACAGGGATTTTCGCTTAATGCTCATCGACTTTATTTATGAAATGAACATTCAGATGAAATAAGTCTACTTTTCGGTACTTACAAGCTACTTTCCGGAGATCTCTTGGGGTGACACAACATTTTTTTTTGTGAAAGAATTGAAACAAACGCAAAAACAGATGCGGTGAATTCGTTGTTCGTTTTTCAAAATAATACATTTTCTTAGCCGTTTTGAGGGCAGTACTTGACAGAAGTATGGAGTTTCATTAGTTTGATTAATATTAAATTTTAATTAATTTAATTTAATTAATAAATTTAACAATTCATTAACAATGCATAAGTAGGTATCACTAATAATCATAGCAATTAAAATTTTTTTATATAGGTTTTCCCTATTTTGATAACATTATAAAATCTTTATTATAAACTTCTCTGCCAGAAATTAAGATCGAAGTTTCTTCTTTCATTTCATTGAGCATATGGAGGTTTTTTTATTTTTATTTCGATTTAATGGCTCGTTGATAACAAACTCAGCCAATTGTATCATATTTTAAATGCTGGTAGCATTCGAAATTTGAATTATTTCGTAATGTCACTTTCATTTATAAAACGGCTTTGCCGAAGTGATCAATAGTTTAATTTTTTATTTTTTCGCTTAATTCGTCTTAATTGAAGGCATTTTGTGTTGCATAAGGATAAGCCCTATTTATGAGATATATGGATGAATAGTGATCGTTAGTCGACTGCAAAAGGACCTTTAAACTTACATTGTACCGTCGAAAGTCGTGCACATCCGTAAGTATATCTCATTCAAACATAAGCATTTCCCAATACAAGCTGGGACTTCCTTCGCTACTTTTTAAGTAGCTTTTACTAATTTTATTTTAAATAAAAACATCATCCTATAAACGGATTTATTTACAAACCTTATCAAATATAACAATATTATACTGTTTTCTACAATGTTTCTTTATATTTTTTTAATATTATACAATTTTATATAGGTTTACCCTATTTTGATAACATTATACAATCGTTATTATAAACTTCTCTGCCAGAAATTAAGATTGAAGTTTCTTCTTTCATTTCATTGAGCATATGGAGGTTTTTTTATGGAATTGGCATGTATGGAATTGGCAAAACTGCATATATGTCAAACGATCGGTGTCGTGAATCAACAATGGCGAGAACTGGGAATCATCACGCGATAAATTATGGAAATTCTGTATTTAATTTACAGAAATCGCGTGACAATATATATATATATATATATATATATATATATATATATATATATATATATATATATATATATATATATATATATATATATATATATATATATATATATATATATATATATATATATATATATATATATATATATATATATATATATATATATATATATATATATATATATATATATATATATATATATATATATATATGTGGGGTTCCGTCGTTGATTAAACACCACAAATTCTGGTTTTCGTCTTTTATTTAAAATAACTTCGATACAACAAAAAATGCGACGCGTCTCGTCGGCTTTCGTCTTTCGCTATCGACTGACAGCTCCTTCTTCTTCTTCTCTTCTTTTGTATTTTTAGGCTTCGGCATTTCCCACAGTTCGGCCTTCCTGCTCTTCATCCGTCTCGGATGACCTGTCATGGTTCTGCCATGGTTTCATGAAGTCTGTTGATGTTGTTGACCTCGGCCCATCCGTCATTCCAATCTTCTTCACGCCGTATTTGTCCTTGTCCCGACATTTCCAAACTCTATATGTTTGAAAAGGTAAATCTTCTTTGTCGATCGGGCTTAGAAATCGTTCACGCTTTCCTCTCTTCCTGTCAGTTGGTATGCATGAAATACAGTTCTGAATACACAGCTTGATTTTTTCTTTTAACAGTTTACGTCTTATCCAGAATTCTCGCAAAAATAAGTTTTCCGTCTTCTTAATACCAAAATGTCCATTGTCGTGACATTTCTTGACTAATTCCGTCTGCATCTTTTTCGGTATCACCAATAATTTTCTGCCTTCTATTTCTTTCATTAGTACTCCATTTTCCATTTGGTAGTCATCAAATGGTCCACTTTGTTCTAATAAATTTATCGTGGTTTTCAACTCGTGATCATTCTTCTGTGCTTGTTTTAGTCTTTCTATAACGCCATCTTCAATCTTTTCGCCGGGTGATAGTCTTCGAGGATGTTGATAAACAGGAGCCTCATCAGCGAGTATTATCTTCATCTTAATATTAGTACTCTTGGTCAGATTAGGTTTATAATTTTGAACCATCTTCTCAACTTGTTTCTTCATCGGCAAGATTCCCACGTCGATATCGTCAGTCTCAATTTCACCAAATCCAACAAATAATTCTTCCTCCTTTCTCTCCGTAATTTTCATCTGTCCGTCTTCGGAGTCATCATCAGTATCCACGTGATATGTCCGCTTGACATTTCTTTCTTCGTTTCTTTTGTCATCATAGTTTCCAGATTTTTCTGTTTTGTTAGGGCACTTCGATGACAAATGTCCGAACTCGTTACACGCAAAGCATTTGGTTCCCTTGTCGCGAAACCTGCATGTCTTCGAAGCATGTCCTAGATTTCCGCAGTTAAAGCATCTCATTTTTTCAAATCCTGTATTTGATTCTGTATATTTCGGTTTCATCACCTCTTCTTTGATAACGCTCTTTTCATCCTTAGATTTTATTTTCGCATAAATTATCAGCTTCTCTTTAAAGTCGGTAATGTTTTTCGCTTCGTAGAGTATTGTTTTATTAACCTCCTGATCTGGTATACCGTCAATAATGTATTCCATCACAGATTTTTCGTCGATTTCACCTTCATTTGCTAATTCGCGCATGCGATAAAAGTACTGGATGTAAGTCTCATCTCTTCTCTTCTTGGTCGTCATCATCTTCTTATGCATGGCAGCAGCGCTAGCTCTCGGTGCATATTCATCGGTTAATTTTTTCTTGACGTCTTCCCAAGTTTTGGCGCTTCCCTCAGCTCGTAGGAACAATTGAGCGGTTCCTCGGATAAGTCTCTTTGAATAAATCAATTTTTGCACTTCGTTCCACTCAGCGGTAGAGGCCAAATCTTCAAATTCGTCTATCCATCCTCTGACGGATATATTGTCGTCGGCTGTGAAAGGTTTGATAGAATCTTCCACATCTTTAAAAGTTATGTTCGACATCTTTTGTGTACGCTCACTTTTAAGCATAGCAATCTCTTTTCTTAATTCTTCCACTCTTTCGGCATCCTCAAAATCAGAATTATTCTTATTTAGTCTTTTCGGCATGATGCAACGTCAGAACACCACTAGGTTTTAAGTTCCTAGGCGCCCGTTCATACGTAATTCCTAGGCGCCGTAAATATATTCGAGTCGACTTCCCGATCTGTCAAAGTCGGAGTACGTGTCCAACTCTACAGTTGAAGTCGTATTGGCATTAAAATGATGTCGCCCAACTCTATAGCAGATTGTTCACTTTTTTCGAGTTTTTCGGCTTTTTAGCGAATTTCACAGCAAATCCACTAGTTTATCACTCAAATCAATGATTTTCAGCAGGCGCACAATCAGTTTTTCGTTAGTTTCGTCGTTTTCGTAAATTTTCGTCGCGTCCAAACAGCAATGGCGGCAATGGAGTCGCGTCGTCGTATTTTTCTAGCGTTTAATCGTATTTTTCTACCAAGTAACTGCTGTTTCCGTCGTCGCTTCTTACATCTTGATCGAGCTTCCAATTCGTGGGGTTTCGTCGTTGATTAAACACCACAAATTCTGGTTTTCACAAATGTTTGTCTGGTCGAAACAGCAATGGCGTCGCGTCGTTGTATTCTTCGATCTGGATAACTGCTGTTCACGTCGTTGCTCCTCAAATCGCGGTCGAGCCCCCAAATTGTGGGGTTCCGTCGTTGATTAAACACCACAAATTCTGGTTTTCGTCTTTTATTTAAAATAACTTCGATACAACAAAAAATGCGACGCGTCTCGTCGGCTTTCGTCTTTCGCTATCGACTGACAGCTCCTTCTTCTTCTTCTCTTCTTTTGTATTTTTAGGCTTCGGCATTTCCCACATATATATATATATATATATATATACATATTCCCGTCACCATTACAAATTATAACTAATAATCACTAACTAATTATCATAAGAGGAAATAAAACACAGAAAATAAATAATCGTGTTAATAAAATAAAATATCAAATAATATCAAACATTAGTCACCAAAATTAATGAATAAGTAATAGTAATAAAAAAAATAAAAAAAGTTTACGAAAATAATAATAATATTGTAATAAGAATTATCAGGGATAAGATTTAATGATGGGAACTGTCTCGGTTTAATAATTTGTATAAAATAAAATAACGGAATAAAAAAAGTTAACGAAAATAATAATAATATTGTAATAAGAATTATCAGGGATAAGATTTAATGATGGGAACTGTCTCGGTATAATAATTTGTGGATATTTTGCTGGTTGTCGTGTTTTAGCCAGGAATCAATTTTGGCTTTAAAAGAAGAAGAAGACTTAGGCACATACATTTTTTAATCTTCATCTAGCATATTAAAGATCCTGTGGGCTATGTACACAAAATGCCTCTGCCCAAAAGTGGTCTGCATTCGAGGGACATCGAAATGTATAGTTCGATTGCCGCGTGCAGATTGTTTGCTGAGTTCTTATTGCGGTCTCTAAATTAGTATACAATAAACACTTTTAATTTAGATAGGCTAGCATTCTTAGTTTAGGATATGGGTTATGTTAGTGACCTGGATTCATTGCTCCGGAGTGTATTAGGAATTTGATTCATTCATGCTCCATATCCGCTTCGAAGAACCGTGTTAAAATAGTTCAGAGAGTCGCAAAGCCATATTACGTTTCCCTCTTTGATGCGCTACTCCAGCATCTTTAATACGCGCGGGCAAATATGCAAATGTCCCTTCCGACAAGAAAGCGGTCTTTCAGGACCTTTGTTTACTCGCTCGGCGAGCGCCCGCTAAGAGTGTATATGCCGTGATTTATTTGCTGGTCGTTTCTCCTACATATTTTATTTTCTTTCTCTTACAAGCGGAGTCAGAGACTTGAAGGAAAAGAGCGATTTCCAACTTTGTCTTCGCCAAAGGAAATAGTCGTATCGTTTGTTAAATTAATGCGGGTGTCCCGGCACAGATCAAACGAGCGTGGCGCGCAGCAGATATGCTAAGAAGGGGTATGGTCTAGGTTGTGTATCCTACCAGCCCGTGGATCCATTCAAGAATACTTGCCATCTCCAAACACGGCTCACCTGCGGATTACACGATGGCTCTCAGGAATCATCCCCACTATAATTCTACCACGCAAGATAGACCCAGTTATTCTTGTCACGAGAAACTCTTGTCACTACTGCCAAAAGAAAATGTCCATGCCCCAGTGGTATTATAAATCTATACTAATACTATATATAAGTATGGTTGTTTTTTATATGTATAAAGACACCTTGTATATTTTAAAACAATTTTAAATTCAAAATTCACCTACGTGTGAGTTAAAACAAATGTTTATTTTATTTTATTTTAAGCTTTTAAACTTTTTATTGTGTTAAGGTTGAGCCGTAATATTACTTCCCCACCTTAGTATGACACTGTATATGGTTTCAACCCTTAAAAAAACAATGACCTTACTTCTATTGTTTGTTTAAATGGCGTTAATATATATTTTATTTAAAAAAAAAACACTGCAAATCATTTTTGCCCAGGTTTTTAGGCCAAATCCGCGTGACTGACTTGTAGCGCCGTATATGTGGCGTACGCGAAGCTTTCAATGACATTCGGAGTAGTGGTAATCGCAAAGTCCAACAGAGAGCGCTTCTTATTTTTTAAAAACACAAAAGCAGTTGTTTGATATATGCTGTGAAGGACTTTTTTATAGATCTCTTTCAGGCTGACGTTTTTGTTTTACTCAGGTTTTAAATATACCAAACCGTTCACCAGCGCACGCCGATAAAGCAAACACCAGCACATTTTCTGCAACTTGATACACAAATATCGTGATTTCGTATAAAAAACTAATATTTATCACAATTAAATATAGCCTATCGCACTTCTCGATAATATAGCTTTCTATTAATGAAAGAATTTTTGAAATATGATACGCAGTTTTGGCGATTACCCTCTACATACAAACTTACAAACATTAAATCGTTATAATATTAGTATAGAAGTATAATTTATTTATGATCGTTTCCCGTAATTATTAACCTTTCAAAAGAGAATGGGCATTTTGTGCCCACTTTTCCAATAGCTTTAAATCATATACCAATAGAAATACCTATTTATGTAAAACATTTATTACTACAACGACTGATCTCAATTATCAACTCTTTATGGGTTATACGCTATTAAATATGGCTAATTACCTGATATCTTTCTAGGGCACCTAACACAATCAGGCATTGTATTTTAAATAAATGTTTAAACGAAAACCTTCGAAGAATACCCGATACGGTAAATACATACGCTTTGTGACTACAAACTATATATTCCTAAGAATTCTTGAGATTGTGAACAGTATATGGAAAGAAAGACTGGGATATGTTGCTTGAACTCTGTCTCATGATTTCATTAACGCTGTTTTTAGTGACGTATACGTACGGGGTGTTATTACAGCACGGGCTTTTTTTTCTGTGGGTGAATCAGTACAACGTAGTAAGCAACTTTTGATAAAAAGTTTTGGCAAAAACTGAAAAATAAACTTTTTTTTTTTTGAAAAATAATTTTTTTTTGTTGAAAATTTGTTCTTTTAATTTTATTTTTAAATATTATGAAAAGCTATGATCACGATGCGCTATTTAGCGGTTGGTAAAATGTCGCTGATATTGTTTATTTACGACTTATTACCTACCGCTAGATGGCGCAGCACGCTCAAACGCTTCTCTAACCTTTATTTAACAGTCAACTTCTTCAAATTTTCAAGTTAAAAAAAAAACAAATAATATTTTTTTTCCAAAAAAAAAATTTTTTTTTTGGTTTTTTCCAAAAATTTTTATCAAAAGTTGCTTACTACGTTATACTGATCCACCCACAGAAAAAAAAGCCCGTGCTGTAATAACACCCCGTATAAGCAATATGCTAAGGTCAGCTGTCAAAAATGGCATGCTCAGTGACCGTACATCATAATATACTATCTTTTATAGATCTTCAATGCTAACAATATATTTAGAATAAATAATTAGATTTCGAATTTTCGTATATTTAGCCAATTCAAAGAAGATTCCGAACTTCAAAACTCCGAAACGGCTCGTAATTGAGGTAAGTTGTAGTAGTCATGAATATTCTACATAAATAGATCTTTCCTATGGTAAATATTTTATTGCGATTCAAGAGGTGGACCTAGCGCCCATACATTTTTGCCCATTGCCCTTTATTTATTAGCAGTTTGAAGGACATTATGAAAATAGTTTTATTCGCTATTTGATGATATTTTACGAGCGTATAGGAATTTTAGCGGCTCTACAAGATAAGCAAATCATTGACATAATATTTGATAGAAGGTTCAGGCTTTGGCGTTGGTAGAAGAGCAAACACGACTTGCGAAGCTCACGGCCGGAAGCGGTCGAGTTTTGTAAGCTCCTAGGCGGCCATAGCGAAATACCGTCCGGCCGGAAACGGGAGGTAGGGTAGCAGAAAGAGGAAAGAGGGTAAAAGAGGTGTTGCCAAATGTATGCGCTAGATAAATACAACTTTTATTTTCGAAAAGCAGCATTTTCCAGCGATTGAATAACGTAGTTTAGAAACAACTCTTGTTGAAAGCACTAAAATTCCAGATAATGGAATACAACTATTTCCATTTTTAACACGCTTTTATTAGGTCGACCTGTATGTAACTATGTAATGGAATCTAAGGTAACTAATTTAACCATCTTCCAAGGAACGTAGCGTCATGAAAATTGGCAGCTGTATGTAGTTCTGATGACAATACAATAATATGGTACTGTCGAACTGATCTGATGATGGAGTCGCAAGATATGAATTGGAACTTCAAGATGGAACATAGTATCACAGCTGTGTTTAGACTTGTTAGAAAAGTCTTGGAATGAACTTTGGCCACGATTAGGTTTCAAGGTCTGATGATGTGGTTTTTACGTGCATTTATAAAAGCTTGTTTTTAGTGTTTTTTTTAAACTATTAATTATTTTACAAGACACTTTCATTTTTCTATCTACACAATTAATACATAGCTAGAAGCACATTTTTTTTAAACAAATACTTTCTATGGTATTTTTCCACTTACTATTTAGAGATACCCTGGAGGGGAAAAAATTCTGGCGAAATTAGATGAAGGGGGGGAGGGGGGGGGGTTAAATCATCTCCCGTGCGCCGAACTCAAGTGGTTCTTTGAAAATGCTTTAGTAGTGAGCTCTGCGTCGCATCTAATAATTGCGATCAAGGAATCTGTGGCGTTTTTGCAACAAAAAAGCAACTGTTTGTAAAAGTTAGTAGCTTATTAACTTATTATTACCTAATCGACATTAATGATTCGTTTTTTATGTATTTTGAGTTATAGATATATGAAAGCCTTCGCATTATCATAGATTATATAGGGTATTAGATTAATCAACGCAGTACTAAACGCAACGTGTAGATGGCACTCATAGTTCCGAACATTCATCGATCTTCTCTTATGCCTTGATCACACGCGCCGAGTAAAGCGGCTAGAGAGTACTCTCGGCAGAGTGTTCGGTTGGTATGTACCCTCTGACAAGTGCTCGGCCGAGTACTCGGCCGAGCAAAATGGCGAGACAGTCACTCGGACCTCGTTTTGTATACTTGGCCGAGTGCCCACCCCCGCGCTCCTTTGAGCATACCTCTCACTGTCACGCTCATCCACTCGACAGGTATGAACCCATGCCGAGCGCCACTCGCCACTCGCTTGGGCTGGGTCACGGGGGACTGAATTTCTACCATATACACGTCAAATGACGTCATGGGGAATATAGAATCTGACTTTTTTATTTTATTTTATTTTATTTTATTATTTTTAAGGAAACATACAGCTGTTACAATAAATTTGTTACAGAATTATTAGGTTAAAAAAATAAAGCTAATTACATGTTTCCACTTAAACATTCATAATTTAAACACAACAATATAATTTTTTTGAAGAATTAACTAACACTCATAGGGACAGGGGAACTGGGAAGAAAGGAGTCATAATAAGTAAATAAAATTTTATGTAAATACACGTTCCATAATATAGACATACATATTATTTAAAGATATTCTTGAATAAATATTATTTATAATATATTATATATTGCGATTACAATGATAAATCAATACCATCATTAATAATTGCTTTCTTAAGAGCGAATGATGACGTATTGAATACGTCAATATCGCCGAGATGCGTATTACAAATTTTACATACCCTATACATGAAACAGTTTTGTGCATAATTAGTACTAACCTGCGGAAGGTGGAATAACTCCGTTTGGCGAGTGAGTCGCGATGGTACACGGAAAGATATCATGCCAAGAAGATCAGAACAATCAATATAACCTGCCAATGTTTTATGGAAAAACACCACATCTGCGCATTTTCTTCTTGATTGTAAGGATTGAAGCCCATGAAAAGCAGCTGCATCGTTGTGATTGGGAAAGGACAAGAAGGAGCGATAATTCAAATGTTTCAGGAACACATTTTGAATACGTTCAATCCTCTTTATGTGAACATTATAGCTAGGAGACCATATTTGAGAAGCATATTCGAGGTGACTGCGGACGAAAGCGTAGTACAAGAGTAATAGTTTCTAGTCTCGAAAATTATACTATAGTATCGGGGAATTTTGATCTGGCAGGCGAGTGACACTTCCAACGCCTTTATTAAAAAAAAACTGTCACAAACTATAGAGTGATAGAATAATTCCTCTACTGGTGTTTTTCTATATTCCCAGGTTTAAACATTCATAAGGCATACGTCCGTCTGACTCCCTATTAAGTCTGTGCGCTGGGGTCTGCGCGCCTTCTGTTGTTGTTGCCGAAATTCGCATGCAGAGGGTTGAAATTAGACAATATTTTGAGATTTACCTCGTCTGCGTGTGGTTTCCTGGGAAAATGTTCATTTAAAATTAAACAAAGATCTTTCACTCTTTTATAAAGATGTCGATATCCTTTTGATTTGTAAGTTTTGTAAACCGTATTATAAATAAAATGGATGACTCTGTCGCAGTCGACGAAACAATTTTTATTTCATTTGTATTTATTGATTATATTTGTCTTTATTGACCATATTATGGAAAAGAAAATTTGATCCAGACCCCCGAATGTTGTCTCGTGTCTACGGTAAATATGGAGGAGGTTATTATAGTAGCCCAATTACTTAAACCCAAATCGGTTACTGACATATAGTATGTGTCCAACCGTTTACTAAAAATATCAACGCCTGAATTTGCAAATTATTTTTGCGGTCTGTTAAAGTCATGTACCTGTATGTATGTATGTCGACTTCAACAGGCAAACCCGCCACCCCAGGCTATTATAACGATGTGTGATTGTTCTTTCAGCCGTGGGATAAGCGTATAAGACTTGGACAATAACAATCCACTATCTAGCTCCGAAAAATAGCCCGCGATAGACCAACCCTTGTCGCCCGTCACCCGGTCGTTAACACAGCCAGCAGACCAAACAGCCTCGCAACCAGATATGATCAGATTTCTCCGGCCTCCCGACTGATTACAGGCTCGAATTCGCTTGCGCGGTCCTATCCCTTGTGTAGCGGTGATTCGGTGTCTACCGAATCTATCGCGTCCTATACCGAATCTATCCGTCCACGGCGTCCTTTGCCCGACTCTTTACCCGGTATCGGGTAGCTGATTGGTCGTTTCAAGAGCAATTTCCGTACGTTTACAACCACAACAGCTCTATACCAAGCAAATCCGTTTCCAGACGCCCCGGTTATCATTCGGAATGCAAAGTCGATTGGCTGAAACCGCACGTTGCGCAAACTGTCCAGGATTGCCCAAAGGGCGTTTCCAAGGTAAACTGGCACGCAGGCACAAAATCCTACCCGGGCTCGCACTTCTGCACGTAGGCTACCGAATGGGTGTTGACCTATTTTGGTCGACCCTATAATACACATCGGACAAATAAAAATTTTCAAATATGATACTGTAGCAGATATAAGAATATCATTTGAATTAATTATGCATTTGAAAAGTAGCAAAATGATGATCTCATAGGTGTTTGCCAGAATCATTCGCATACCATTTTTAGCGACACATTACGTGACATACGTGACATTTTCATTGTACTCGATCTAGACATTAATCATGGGAACACATTTGTAAACCGTTCACACGCTAAACTTGTATATAAGCCCATACAATTGTCATTAAAAGAACACTTCGTCATTACGCCGCCTCACGAGTAGATCATTATATACGGCGTTAGCATAAGAGAAGATCCGTATCGATACTGTATATCGCGAAAAGAAATAATAAACGAGTCAGAGGAACATATCTTTTACTCAACGATCAATATTGAAGAACCAACAACATTGGGGGAACTAATTACAACCTCAATACCCAATAATTGGTGACCACCGACAAAGAAACCACGCAACCTTCAACAACCTCCAGCTCCAGTAATTGATCATCATGAATCCACATCAGCCAGCATCGGTACCGAGACAAACAGCACCACCGGAAAACGCAGAGAGCAAGATTGCAGCGATGTCCGTGGCAGCGAGAATCCCTGATTTCTGGCCTGGAGCAAGGGCAAAATTGTGGTTGATCCAGTTCGAAGCCGTAGTGGCGTCTCAAAAACAAGGGGACGAAGCCATGTATCAGATGGTAGTTGCCAAGCTGCGGATGGAAGATTTGGAACAGGTGAGCGACATATTAACTAATCCGCCTGCAGAAAACAAATACCTCGCTCTTAAGAAAAGGCTGTTAGAAGTATACGCTGACTCCGAGCAACGCCAATTTCAACAACTACTCGAAGAGATGGAATTAGGCGATAGCAAGCCCTCTCACTTACTGCGAAAGATGAAAGAGCTCGCAGGAAATAAAATGACCGACCAAGCAATGAAGTTCTTATGGGGTAGTCATTTGCCCAAGTCAGTCAGGACCATTCTGGCTATACATGAGAACAAAGACCTAAATGAACTAGCAGAAATGGCAGACCGTGTAATGGAGAATACCACCACAGGCAGACGTGTCGAGGAGGTAGGCACAGCATCCAACGATATTAGTTTGCGAGATATCCACCAGCTGGTTATGGAATTAACTACCAGGGTAAACAGGATGGCAGCTAAAGACTCATCAGATGGTCATCAATCAAGAAGAGACTATTCAGGTCAATCTTCACCGAATAGGCAACGTTCAAGGTCGGCATCGAGGAACAGGCGCTGGTTCACACAAAAACCAGGAGGACTGTGCTATTACCACTGTTTCTACAAAGAACGCGCCACGAAATGCCGGGAACCCTGCTCATGGCAGTCAAAGAACAACGACGATAAGACTAACCAAAAAAACTAGCAGACGTCGGTTCGGCCGAGACAACGACTACTGACACACGCAATAAACGTCTCACAATTTACGATAGAATAAATAGATTAAGATTTCTCATCGATACAGGAGCTCAAGTGTCAGTCTTACCTAGATATAGGAAAAGTTGCCAGCAAGATACGAATGTTAAACTGTTCGCAGCGAATGGTTCGGAGATTAAAACGTATGGCGAACGGACACTCCGGGTAGGTCTCAATTTGCGACGTCCATACTTATGGAAATTTATCGAAGCGGACGTTGGATCACCCATACTAGGAGCAGACTTCCTGGAGCATCACCATCTCATAGTCGACCTTAAAGGAAAGAGACTAATTGATGGTAAAACAAATCTGGCAGCGAAGACAGCGGTAGACAAATCAGACGTGCCAACAATAAAGATAGTAAATGAGCACACACCGCTTGCAAACATCCTCAACGAATTCCCGAATATCACAAGGGCGACGACACTGGAACAAACCGAGGTCAAGCATAATGTTTGTCATTATATCGAAACAACAGGACCGCCAGTATTTTCAAAAGTAAGGCCATTGCCACCGAACAGATACCAAGAGGTAAAAAAACAGTTAGAACAACTCATGGAACTCGGTGTATGCAGGCAATCCAAGTCAAGTTGGTCCTCAGCTCTTCATGTCGTTCCCAAGAAAAATGGAGAATTACGACTATGTGGAGATTATAGGAGATTAAATGCAATAACAGTTCCCGATCGCTATGGAATTCCCAGGATACAAGATTTCACATACACGTTACATGGAAAGAAATTTTTTTCTAAACTGGATCTTGTACGAGCATACAACCAAATACCAATAAGGGAAGAAGACATAGAAAAGACTGCTGTAGCAACACCCTTCGGTCTGATAGAATGGATACGATGTTGTTATGGTCTTCGCAATGCGGGTCAGACATTCCAAAGACTCATGGATTCAGCCCTCAGAGGTTTAGACAACACATTCTGCTATATCGATGACATATTGGTAGCGAGCGAATCGGAGGAAGCGCATAGAAAAGACATGAGGACCGTACTACAACGCTTGGATACGTATGGACTCAAAATAAACATTCAAAAATGCGTTTTCAATCAACAGTCATTAGAATACCTCGGATACCAAGTCTCAGCAGAAGGAATAAAACCACTTCCAGAAAGAGTCGAAGTTATCACCAATTATAAACGGCCAGAAACTATTCATCAATTACGCCAGTTTCTAGGTATGATGAATTATTACCGGTCATGCATACCGAACGCCGCCAGAATACAATATCATTTAAATAAATGTCTTATCGGTTCGAAGAAAAACGATAAACGACTAGTTAATTATAGCCCAGAAGCCGCCGATGCGTTTGAACAATGCAAGGTCGCGATAAAATCATGCGCTACTCTCGCACATCCAGCCTTAGACGCAGAAATATCATTAATGACGGACGCATCCGACTTCGCAATTAGAGCAGTACTTCAGCAGAAAACCAAAAATGGAATTGAACCATTAGGATTTTTCTCACGAGGACTAACACAGAAAAAATATAGTTGTTACGATAGAGAATTGCTGGGAATCTACCAAGCTGTGAAACACTATAAACACATGATAGAAGGAAGAAATGTGATAATTTATACAGATCACAAGCCTCTCACATTCGCTCTGAAAAAGAATGCTAATATAAAAAACGAAACAGCACGCAGAGTAAGACAATTAGATTACATTGCACAGTATTGTACTGAGATAAGGCACATATCCGGTGATAAAAACGCAGTAGCCGATTTTTTATCAAGGATTGAAACGATTAATTGTCCATCACCATTAGATTATGAAGAACTCGCCAAGGACCAAGAAGACAATGAAGAAATTATGGAATTTTCTCATGAAAATAGATACATGAAGAAAGTCACGTTTCCAGGATCAAACGCAGCTATAATTTGCGACACATCAGATAATATGATTCGCCCATTCCTAACGAAACAGTTTAGAGAACAGGCGTTCCACCTGACTCATGACGTCGCTCATCCAGGAATAAGAGGAACTAGGAACCTCATTCGTAAACGATTTTTTTGGCCACGTATGCTAGAAGACATCCAAAAATGGACCTAGAATTGTATAGCATGCCAAAAATCAAAAATTACGAGACATACGCATTCACCGCTAGGAACATTTCAAGACGCCGGAAGATTTGAACACATTCATTTGGATTACGTCGGACCACTCGAGACATCACAAGGATGCAGATATTTAATGACGATGATTGATAGAGTAACATCATGGCCCGAAGCTATACCAGTTCAAGATATGACGGCTGAAACCGCAGCAAGAACATTCTACAATTTTTGGATAACGAGATTTGGTTGTCCCCAAAACATAACAACAGATAGAGGCAGAAATTTCGAATCCGAATTATTTTCTAAGCTATCTAAACTTATGGGTATTAAGAAAACAAGAACGACATCATACAACCCGAAGTGTAATGGAAAAGTAGAGCGACTTCATAGAACATTTAAAGCAGCTATCATGGCGAGAAGTAATACAATTCACTGGGCAGCAGAAGTACCTACAGTTTTGATGGGTCTGAGAGCAGCTTTACGCGAAGATACAGAGACCAGCCCTGCACAATTGACATACGGGAAATCCATAAAATTACCAGGAGAATTCTTCGAAAACACTAAACCGACATCGATGGATACAGATTTCGTAGACCGATTGAAAATGCACATTCAACAGTTTGCGTCAAAAACTAAGAGAGCAAATGGAAATAAACAAGTTTTCATACATCCGGATCTGAAAAATTGCACACATGTTTTCATAAGGATAGATAGAGTCAAAAGACCTTTGACCTCGCCTTACGATGGTCCTTACAAAGTAATTAAACGATACGACAAGTATTATATCATAAATGTGAATCAACATGATGAAAGCGTATCGATAGATAGATTAAAACCAGCGTACACATATAATGATACGACCGTAGAAACAGAGCATTGCATATCAAAGCAGAGACAAGACCACCCGAAAGAAAACAAAACGGAAACCACCAGTCACGGAATCTTGAAAAAGTCACGAGCCGGTCGCGTATACAAACAGACGGTTCGCTTCGCAGGATGATAAATTCAATTGAAGATAATTACTAGGCGAACTACGAATTTCGAAAACATCACGCTCCGGCCTTGCACACCAAAATAACGTCCGCTTCTCAGGGTAACTAAATACCTTCGAGATAATAACTCCGAGAATTACAAGGGACCTGCATACATAGGAAATAGACGCCAGTCCTGCTTCAACCCAGCGACGGATTAGACCACAGTTAAAAACCAGCACCACAATGGTAGACGGTAGAATAAGTGAGAGAGTCAAGCGGGGGCAGGAGGTGGCCACACGGGAGAGAATCGAGAGGGAAGTCGCGACGATAGACGCGTTAAGGCTGATCGTGACTGATGACCAGCTGATGCAGTACCTTTTGCACAAAGTGGCCGAGACGGAGAGAGGAGCGCCGCCGCAAGATATACGATTCTTCAGGGGCCTCCTGAAGACCTTCCACCAGATGCTGGAACTAAATATGTCAGCAGCGCAGCGGCATCAACGGACACGGCGGCGGAAATAGCAATAAGCAAATTAAAATTTCTCTTAAGGCACGTATAGTCACAAATGTTAAGTAGATATCCTTATTTTTTGTCGATGAGAAGTCTCTCAAGAAGGGGAGTATTGTAGCAGATATAAGAATATCATTTGAATTAATTATGCATTTGAAAAGTAGCAAAATGATGATCTCATAGGTGTTTGCCAGAATCATTCGCATACCATTTTTAGCGACACATTACGTGACATACGTGACATTTTCATTGTACTCGATCTAGACATTAATCATGGGAACACATTTGTAAACCGTTCACACGCTAAACTTGTATATAAGCCCATACAATTGTCATTAAAAGAACACTTCGTCATTACGCCGCCTCACGAGTAGATCATTATATACGGCGTTAGCATAAGAGAAGATCCGTATCGATACTGTATATCGCGAAAAGAAATAATAAACGAGTCAGAGGAACATATCTTTTACTCAACGATCAATATTGAAGAACCAACAACATTGGGGGAACTAATTACAACCTCAATACCCAATAATACCTATGTTCAAAAAAGCATGACAAGAATATATATACATATATATATATATATATATAACTATAAACCATAACCATATTACCGCCCCACAGCAAAATTTTGGAAGAGGTAATATTGAACTGCCTAACTTTTTCGACACAAATGATATTATAAACAGGAAACAGTTTGGTTTTCGGTCAGGCAGGACTATCGACTGTTAATGATGCATCAAAACTACTCCATAAGTTAATAAATGGGTTGTATAATTTAAAAAATCTTTATTGGTTTATTTTGTGACCTGTCAAAAGCATTTGCAACAAACACGTTTTACTCTATTGAGGAATTTATAAATTTTACAAAATGACTTTTTTTACAGCCCCTTTATTTTACTGTAATGCGTATACTGATTATTCCATTTGTTGATCGTTTTAGCTTGAATTAATTATTTTATTGATTGTTTTAGTTATATGGTATCTTATATATAAATATAATTACAATGTATTTAGATTCTCTTGGACAAAACATTATAAAACTTAGTTTGATTGATTATCTTATTATTGATGATTATTGATTTTGTTTGATCATTTCTGATATTGATTATTTTAATTGTTGATGGTTTTATTTTTACTGCTTGCTCGTTGCGCCTTATATAGATTCTACTTTATGAAGTTTCTTTTAAAACGAAATGTTGTGTGCTCTCTGGGCATTTTATTACTTAAACATAATATGTTTTTTTTAATAATTTACATAATAAAGAACTTGAACTTTGACTGCGTTAACCACAATATTCTAAAGTATAAATTAGAACAACATGGAAATATATTACATTGAAGTAACATTCGTCGCTACATGTGGCAACGTCGGAAGGGTTGGTGGATTATTTCCGAAAAGGAAACATTTGCTTAGTGACTATAGAATGGTTAGCCGAGCACTGCTACTATTATACAAATATGAGCAATGTGAATAATTTCGAGTCTGGGTCACTTTTACATGTACATATAAGTATCGCTCAAGCTAAAACTGGTCTTTTTAATTTCTAAAAATAGAAATGTAATTTAACAATAAAGACACAGTCTGTTTTTGTTACAAGTCTTGTGCTCTAGCTTTCAAGTTGAGTTTGCAACGGGTCTCTACCTTTAGAGATACTGGGATCATAAAAAAGGGTTTCTGGAAATTGTCTGTCGGCGTGTGTATGTTTGTGTGAGAGAATGTGTGTGCCTGTGTGTATATGTATGTGTGTGTGTGTTTATCCTAATACTGAGATTCGGAAATGTAACGAGGGATATAAAAGGCCATACTGTCTCAAAATGACAGAATATTAAAAATTTAAAAAATCATTAAACGGTTAATACTGGTCCCAGAAAATAAATAAAAATTGTTAGTATCAACCCAATACTTTCCAGGCAAGTAGAAAAGGCACCCCTAACCCCCTCCCCGCACTAACCAAACCTCCTCCCGCATGCCAATTCGTAGTATATTTTGTAGTATTGACGTGGTAGTAACATTCTATTTTTCCAAAAATGATATATTATTTTCATAAATATTGCGGACTTTACATATTATTTGCGTCGCTTGTATACCTACCAGATATTAAGATACCTAACCTAACCAAATCTTCATTTCGGTTCAACAAGGCATCTGTGTGTCGAATTTCTATCTCGAGAACTGCAACACTTCGAGATTGAAATGTTGGAGGACCGTTTTCAACTACAATCTTTTTATTTCTTGCCAAGGCCGAATGATGTCTGCATGCCAAATTTCAGCTCAATCAGATGGTGTTTGGGCGCTATCGTGGAGGAATACACAAACACACACACAATGACACAAACATACACAGAAACACACACAGACACACACTCACAGACTCACAGACAGACTATATCGTAATGGTCCTAATCAAAATGTATATATCCGTCTTCATCTCATGGCTACTTGCCGGGAATGTTTTAGGGTGACACGATCGTTTTCTTACATGACTGCCCAAATAAAAAAAGGAGTATAATATGATTAGGGTTCATGTATGTATGTTTTCCGTTTTTTATTCCATCATAACTTCTAAATGCTTGAACCGATTTAGAAGTGTATGGTAATGTCTGAATCGCTGTATTATCCTGAGTGTCATAGGGTACATGTGACGACCCCTAACTCTCATATTACGAGAAAGCAGCGTCTTCGATATAATTCGCCGTGTAACGCGTTAGTTGTGTTATGAAAGTCATAATTACATATATTATATTATAAATTATATTTTTTATGTATGTATGTATATTTGGATGTATGTATATGTATATTTATGTGTATATGTTTATGTATGTGAGCTGTATTGATACTTTTATTTAATATTACACGGTTGGCTGTAAGAAATCGTGAAACGATAAGCCCGCCGTTTGTACTAAGTTAAAATAGAATTTAAGTTTTCTTTACCCATGTAATTTTTTTTGTTAGTACAATAAAGGTATTTTTCATTTCATAATTTGACAGCTTTTTTTTCATTCTTCTTCTTCACGGCCTAAAGGAATAAATACCCGTATGGCCAGTAATGAATAGAAGTTTTTACTATATTAATTTAGCAAATTAAATTATACAAAATGTTTCATTATTATACTCCACGAAATATTATCAGTGTTTTAGTGTCCGTATTGGGTTCTTAAGAATTTATTCCATTCTGACATTTTGGTACATTGTAAAAATACATAATTGTACTCAAAAAAAACCGAATGTGTTATAATGAAACCCATTTTATTCTGAATAATAGTTCTTATATTACATGACGCCTGACGAAAAGTAGTGTAATGAGTTCAGGGTTCATGTCTGTATGTTTACTGTTTTGTATTCCACCATAAATTTTGAACGCTTCGATCTATTTAAACGTGTGTGGTATGGTTAGCATTGTTATGTCATTCCAGGGTACCTACATAAACTGTCCGAATGTGAAATAAATAATTGTATAAATGTCTAAATGTCTAAATATCAATAACATAAGATAAATACGTGGTGTTCATTGCTGATGAAAGGTATGTTTGAGTAGATTATGGATATCATTATTATCACAGAATAATCAATCGTCTTTAAGCATTGCACGTTTACAGAGGTAACAACGGGACCATAACGGAGCATCCGTAAATTGAATTTTGTTTCAACGAAAATCGTTTCAATGAATAAGTTTATTCCCTAAACCCGTGTTTTCTGCGCAAAAATATATAATAAATACAATTGTTCACTTGTTGTACCGGCGCGAGCGGTTGAATTTTATTTTTTAAAAATTATTTTTCTTGTTATTAATATACGTTTAGTTGCCAAATCCATTACATAGCTTACGTTAGTAACTATCCGCAAACAATGTCCACAATTCAGTATAGGCTTGATCTAGAATGTTGTCTTTAGGCAATAAGTTCGACTTATCTTAAGAATAAAGCGTACATTATTATTATTATTTTCTCCGTTGGGTATAATGTTATAATAGCCATTACAAATACCACATTGTAAGGCAATTATTGGTAGAAGCAAATATAGGAATCAAACTAATGCGATTAGGTGCCGCTTAGATGCTGCGAATTGCTAATTGGTTTTCTCATGGCATTAACCACATATAGTCAATGGAATTATGAGATTAGAATGCTTTCATCGGCGATTGGGAGGTTTACGCTTATCCACAACGCAAGGACGTTATGATATTAATTATAAGTCTGAGTGAACTCAATGAATAATTAAGACGTCAATAAAATGGATTTAAATATTTTGACAAAAACAATAATTTCCAGAAAAAACACGACTGCCCTAACAAAAAGGTAGCGAATGGTTTCGTGTAGCTTAAGCCATAAGATCCACTTAGTTTCCGGGTCGGTCAAATTCGGGTACCTTCAGTGATCTTCACTGGCCAAGTACGCGGGTACATGGCCAGTGAAGGTCAGTGGGACGGCGTCGACTACAACAAGCGAACCCCAGGCTGGTATAACGATATGTGATCGTTCTTTCAGCCATGCAGTAAGAGAATAAGACTTAGAAACCATACAAGTTTACAGTCTAGCTATGCCAACATGCCCTACAGAGGTCGACGCCTCACGGCGAGGCACCGATAAAGGTACCCAGTGGGCAGCCTCGCCCCATGTCTACCAGTTTGAAAGAATGTCTCCGTATGGAAATAACCATCAGCGTACCTCCATCCTCCCGACTGGTTACAGGTTCAAAGTCCTCTCCCTTACGCAGCGGTGATGCGGTGTCTACCGAATTTATCGCGGACCACGGCATCCATTGCTCGGCTCTTCACCCGGAAACGGGTACCCGAACGATCGTTTTAATAGCAGTTGCCGTAAGGTTAACAACTACACCCGCTCTATAGGAACAATGCTGTTTCCACCCCTCCGCAACCCGGCTCTCAGACGGAAAGCACAATCGAATGGCGCACGGTGCTCAGGAACGCCCAAAGGTTGACTTCTAGAGGAGACTGGCCCGCAGGCCCGAGTCCTACCTGGCTCGCGTGGATGCCGACGGATGGAAGTAGACCCGTGGGTTTGGCCGACCCTACACACATGGGTCTTAGTGGCCTAACTGCAAAAGGGCACACTAGCTCCCGTCGAGGTCACTCCGGATCAGGTTGCTTCTAAAGATAGGTGATGCCAGGTCAACAACTACTCCCCGCTTCTTAGGAAACGTAAGTCTCCAGACTCCCCTGTTTATCCGCCGGATTACGCAAGAAGGTTGACACAGTCCGGTGCCAACTTTGGATCCTCACTTCCGATTCCAACCGCCTACGACTCAAGGTTTCAACCGCACGCAGAGTTCATAGTGGCCCTTTCAGATTGTCCCTCCGAAGAGGCATTGGATGAGAGCTGACACAAGAGTTGGTTCGACGCAAAGAAGGCTATCACCGCTCAAGCTGCACTTAACCATTAAAAAGGAACAGACAGACAGGAAAAATAAAAATCAGTGTTTAGGCAACTATATAATACGCACAAATGAAGTCTTCCAAGCATTTCTTTCATAATATCTTCTATGTATAGAAACGGCTCAGTTACATTTTTAGGGGCTCCCTAGACGATCAAGCATGCTTGTCAAGCATCGAGTCGCGGGCTGGGAGGGGATAGTAAACCGCAGGAATAATGCAAATATTTACCAAAAATGCCTAATTTTGTAGTTTATACCAGGGAGTCACGTTAATTAGACGTAATTGATTAATGAATGACGTGACTCCCTGGTATAAAACTACAAAATTAGGCATTTTTAGGAAATATTAAAAAAAAATATTTGCATGTTTCTTGCAGTTTACGATCCCTGCCCAGCCAGCCCGTGACGCAATGCTTGACAAGCATATTTGATCGTCTAGAGAGCCCCTTATAATATGTATATCTAAGGGGCTGTCTAGACGATCAAGCATGCTTGACAAGCATCGCGTCGCGGGATAGGAGGGGATCGTCATTAGCAGGAAATATGCAAATATATTTTTTTAATATTAACCAAAAATGCCTAATTTTGTAGTTTATACCGGGGAGTCACGTCATTCATCAATTAATTACGTCTAATTAATGTTACTCGCTGGTATAAACTACAAAATTAGGCATTTTTGGTAAATATAAAAAAAATATTTGCATATTTCCTGCGGTTGACGATCCCCTCCCAGCCCGCGACGCGATGCTTGTCAAGCATGCTTGATCGTCTAGAGAGCCCCTTAGATTTTATATGTCTGTTAAATATTTTTTTTTCAAGGAAAACAAAATATCGTCTATCTGTTATATCTCATGTATATAGTTCATGTTGTATATCATTCGACTTATGGGGACCTTGTGTTATAAAAAAAAACCCTCTCTGTCGGGCCACGCTTCAGGACAACGTTTTAAGTTAAAACATCCTCCTGAATACTTTTGAGTTAAGGCAATTGATATTATTTGACATATCGAGCTGACGGAATGAAATTTCAACAAATCCTTTGAAGTTGTTTACCCGACCGCCAGCTTTGCGGTAAGCAACTGTCTGGCATTGAAAATTAATTACTTATCTTGTAAATAAGTTCAAAACTCGCGGTAAAGTCCTGATAATGACAACGACCAAATTTTAGGTAGAATAACAAGAACATTGAATACTAAAACATACCATTACAAAATAAAATTGGAATAATTTCGAGGAGCAGGTCGATTTTAATGTTCTTTATGTGTCTTTTGTATATTTTAGATATTTCTTAGATAATTCTTGCTTATAAAAAAATCGGTTTGGTCACACGAAGACTCTCCTCTCACTCGCACCCTTCTTTGCCACCCCCCCCCCTCCCTTCCTCCAACCACTAACCCCCTCCCTCGCGCGACATTTCCTTCTCAGATAGTGAATGTGTTCGATTAATATTTCAGATTATTGTATTTCTATGATTTTTGTCGTCTCTTAGTAGCACATTCGTAGTATTTTAATAGTTTTTTCGTACTATATTTGTGGTATTTTCCGTTGTATTAAAATGGTATTTTTACAATTAGCTGCAGTATTCTCTTAAATATGGCGCAGTTTAAAAAATATTTGTGTCGCTGGTATATGAAATATTCCAAGCAAAATTGTTTTGTCCTAACGAGGCATCTATTTACCTTAACATTTTTCAATTCCAATTTATATCAATTTCAGGTCCTCAATTCCAATATACCAAGATTAAAATATCACTAGTGCGCCCCCTGGTGGACCAACTTCAACGACAATCTTTTCAACTCTTGCCATGACCAAATGATACCAGCATGGCAAATTTCAGCTCAATCGGATGAAGCGTGTGGATGTTATCGTGGAGGAATACACACAGAGGGACAGACACACACACATAAACACAGACAGTCTTCAGTCTGGAAATTGTCCTAATTGTCTCTGTGACGCTCAAAATGTATATATTTGTCTTCATTTCGAAGAAATTTTTTAGAGCGTTTGCCTCCTTGTTTTAATCCGGGAAATTAAAAATGATTACAATCAGTCGATTACTTTTAAAGTTGTTAGCAGTCTATCAGCCAGAAGGGCAGAAAAACCATGCGTATTATAATATGAAGTGAATTGAAGTGAATGTCGATATTATCCCGATTAAAATAGGTGGCCCTGAAAAAAATTTGTGCAGTTGGTATGGGTGCACTGTAGGAGTTCATTTTTTGGGGATTAAAGGGATAATATATCTATGAAACGTATACTAAAGTTTTATTTAAATAGATAATAACGAAAATATACAAGGTAAATTATATTAACCCTTGGAGTAAATGGGTAGTTTCATGGATGCATCTGTCTCTTTTGCAGGATTTTCGGCGACATCGACTTAAAGTACTATAACTACGAAACTACTACACCAATCATAAAAAGAACAACTGCACAATGATTGCATTGAAATTTCGAATATAGAATATTGAAATATCATTTTGTAAAACAATTAGATAATTATGAATAAATATGAGAACGTCAAAGAAGTGAAAAAAACGCGCGACCAGATTTGGTCGACTCGTACTCAACGGATAATTGTTTCGCGACCAGATTTGGTTGACTCATACTCAACGGGTTAAATATCTTAATTATAATGGTGTGCTATTATTCAGCATTGCTGACTCGACTATAGAATGGAAACAGGATACCTACTCGAGTACTACTTAAGCACGAGTCGATGCTTAAGCATCGAATATAGATTTGGGTGTAAGAATCATGAGTAAGCAGTACTTAAGTGCAAGAAGTGTGTTGATATCAATTAGTTATGACTCTCCTCAGAAATATATTTTCAAATAAAGAAAATCTTTGTAATTTGATGATTTTTATTGGATCCTATATTCCATAGGTGACATTATTATCAAGTCTATTATTTATTCGAATCTACCCTAATCTGTTTTTTTTAAAAAACATGTTAATTGGTTTAAATACTGCATAGTACGGTGTTTTTGTTTGAATACTGGGTTACCAGATTGAATACCCAGATTAGTAGTTACGGGTTAACCTATGGTACTTCCTCTTTCTCTGGGTGGCGCGCGGGCGCCAAAATAAAACCTTCGAATTTTCAACAACGTTGCGTCGGCAGACGTGTCCCCGTTCCCCTTCCTCCAAACTTAACGCGCCCGTCAATCGCCTTAGATGAAGATTATGAGACATGGCGGCATAAATTAAATTGTAAGGATTAACTCAAAAGGGGGAACAAGAGCCACGGAAGCAGGGTGGAAGGGAGAGGAGTGCATGTATACCATTAATTTAAATTTGAAAATCGAATGAGACACGAGCGTTTTCAAGACGGGCTCACGTCAGCATTAATTTGAATATATCGCTTCGCGGAACATCACAATTATGGTCGTATACCATAATTAGATAAGATACAAATATGACGACGTATATACAATATTACGTCGCAGATTCTCTCAGTAATTAAGAAATAATGAGAAACCTTTTCAATGTGATTGGAACGGCGAAAGAAAAGACACCATATCTCCATATAATATCCATATAATAAAAACTATAATAACAAATAAATGTTAAACTAATATTAAGATATAACAAAAATTTCCATGGGCCCGAAGTTTAATTTATTAATCTCTAAATGAAATACGCATCAATAATAATAATCAAAAATTTAACAAAAGAACCGTCATTTTTTTTAAATATTTATTGTCATGGTGAAACTGAATACAGGCTATCAAAGCTGAATGCGTATACAAAATGTTGTATTGTGCTGTTGACCGTTGAGGAGTACCCTCGTCGGGAGGCAACCTTGGGTGTAGAATCAGGTCAGCTTACCATAAAAATACATTATCATCGGAACTGAAGCAACATGCACATTTTCAACTTCATATCATATTATTTGAGGAGTTCCCTCAATTTCTCATGGATCACATTAGCAGAACAGGTATTTGATAGAAATAGGACCAAGAAGTATATCCTTTCAACAAAAAAAGGATTTTCCAAATCGGTTTGTAAATGACGGAGTTTTGAGGTAACAAATATTTTTTTTTAAATACCACCGAATTGATAACCTCCTCATTTTTTGAAGTCGGTTAAAATGAGCCAGAATAAACATAATTATTTTCAAATTCCGCATTTTAAATTAGCATATACGCAATCAGCAAAGAAATCCGCCAAACGGATCAAATTTTAATTTTGCCTCTAAAATACTGCAAAATAAAACCTCCAAAGTTGACAATATAAAAAAACACACACACACACACACACATATTAGTCCAAGCATATGTGGGTTCTCCCAGGAAAAAAATCCGAAAGTATTTTTCTCAACTGTTTTACACATATATTTGGACGCTGAATCCGAGCATGGGAGTTTCGCCGTTTTTCAAAAACGCCGACTGCGTATCTTACATACGTTTGCTGATACGTTAAATGTGACAGGGAAAACAGGTAATTATAATATAATTGATTCTGGGCATTTAAAGTTCATAGCGCGTTTCTACTGCACTTTTAAAATGCTAATTTCTGCGTTTTTCTCTAAGCGACAAAAAAATACTATTTTTGAGCGCGCTTTAGCGGTGATTTGGTACATTAGAAGAATTAAGACTGTAAATCTCAATTGTAGGAAATTTCGTCTACTATAATTTTTAAATGAATAGTCGTTATCAAAAAATGAATGACGTTATCTACTTGTGAATTATAAGCGAAAAACTATATTAAACGCATTTTTTTGCGGTTCTTTGCGATTTCTAAAGTTAGCTCACGGATTCAGCGTCCAAAAAATACATATAAAACCGCTGAGAAAATTACGTCCGGATTTTTTCCTGGAAACGACAAGCTAAGGATTTATATGATTGGACTATATGTATTGTGTATTTGATTTAGATACAGAATTCGACTAAAAACTGGTACTTGAGTGAGTGGCCATAAGCAAACAATCTGCTTTCGTTGAAACTGTCAAACGTGCGATATTGTACGGATAAAGCCCTACGTACAAAGTCAATATCCGCGAATTATAATGAATTCGGGGGCTTGCAGTGTCTCTTAGGAATGTGTACGCTGTGTTACTCCAAGAATGCTACAACATATTATATCCCAAACCGCCTGCCGGTGCATCGTCTGGGGAAATTAGCCCATGCAATCGGTTATTGGGCCGCCACGATACATTGCGAATCACACGCGGCTACGCGAGTTACATTCGACAATCGGGAAAATGTAGAGTTTTCACTTCACTTCACCACATATTGTAGAACGCATCGTCTTTCTGCCCTTTTGAGTAATAGAACGCTATCAACTATTAAAGTAATCGAATGATTTTGATCAATTTTAATTCCCCGACCTACCAACCGACGAGGAGGTAAATAAAGTATTGTGAACTCGCATTTTTTTTTAAGATGAAGACTATGTGTATTAACCCCCCCCCCCTCCCTGAGAGTCTTATGGTTGTATGAATGTTCTTAATCCTCGAAATGTTTAGGACCATTTCCAAACTTAACTCTGTATATGCGTCTGTGTGTCTGTCTGCCTATGTGTATTCCTCCACCATAGCGCCCAAGTACGGGCCACACGATGCGGTGCAGTTGCGGCGCGGCACCTGAGCGGTGCCCTACATACAATTATATATCCATGGTATGTAACACGGTGCGTTCCGGCATCGCACCGCACGCAAACCGGTAATATTCGCCGGAGCGGCACATCTCAGTTGTTAAGTGCAGTCGAAGGAGGGTACATGCTTGCCTGTTTCAATTGTTTTTACGTATTTTTGTTAATATTTAATCAAAGTGTTTACAATGAGTACCAACGAAGAAGAAATTGGCATTGACTACCTCATTTCACTAGTTCTGCGTATAATTAACTACAACACTATTCGCCCACTGCGGCGTCGTAGTAACGTTGCGGCGCCGTACCGCCCATAAGGCGAAATCTTTGCGGTGCGGCGCCGCACCGCATCGTGTGGACCGGCTCTAAAGCTTTTTCTATCAAGCTGAAAGTTGGCATGAATGCATCATTTGGTCATGGCAAGAGTTAAAAAGATTGGGTTGAAATTGGACCACCAGAGGGCGTGCTGGTCATACTTGAATCTCGAAATATAGGAATCAGAGACTTGAAACAGCCTTGTTGCGCCGAATCACATTGTGACATTTTTTGTTGGAATAACTCGTATACAAGCGAAACAAATAGATAACGTTTAAAATCCGTCATAAAAATGTATGGGAGAATTAACTATTTAAATTTGTGGCGTTGCGCGTTTGTAATTTAAATTTACGGGCGCCTTAGTAGCCAAATTAACCCTTCAGGCCTTGGCCCCTCAGCTGATTGACAAGTTGATGTCCCAAATTTTTTTTTGTCAAAATTAGTAAAAAAATGAATTATGACACTGTCTCACCAAAACAATAATTACTGCCAAACCACTGTACCCATGATTAAAATAAAACATATTAACATAATAAAACATAATAAAATAAAACAAATTAAATTAAAACGGGGCCGTCACGCTGAATCGTGTAGTGGCTGATATCGGCCAATTGGGGCTCTAGGGGTTAAAGGGTAGTCTATTCACACAGATATCGAGATAATAGATATAGGTACGTACATCCAATAGATATTTACCTATGGAAATCGCTATGCCTTTGGTCCTTACTTCAGGGAATGGTACATTGACTAAAGCCTGAGGTGATGTTTGGTTAAATTTAATCTGGAGTTATAATTTAGCCATAAATATAGACTCTATAGATTTCACGATTAAATGATATTTTAAAAGAAAACGGGTTCTTGATGAGTGGAAAGAGACGATATTCTCTCGACGTTCCGACAAATTACACTTACCGTCTTCACGGAAACCTACAGGAAATGTTATGGAGCAGTACCGTAGTATTGTCCTCGTGAATATAGTAAATGTAAATTTGTCGAATCGTCGGAAAAAACTATTGGCTAATTCTACGCGGTAAGAATCCATTTTCTTTGAATTGAAATAAGTGTAAGCGTTTACATGATGGGAATAAAAATAAATTATATTAAAAAAACTGATTGATCAATTCTTTTCCAAATTTCCCAAAGTTATGAAGCGACATATAGTGCGTCGATATTCTAGGTATTATTTATTTGGTTGCCTTCTCCTCGATTTAATATTTTTCTTATCGCCATTTGCTAGTTTCTGATTTTCTAACTATTATTTTAAAACTTTAATTATTATTTAAAAATATCATATCTATCACTTGCTCTCCTCTATCGTGTACTCTCCCAATCAACACCATCCTATCTCCACGAGCTTTGTGAAACATCAAGTTCCCACGGTCTCGTACGGTCTCGCCTTGACAGTTTACTAAAAATTCCGTCATATTACAGATTTCTATTCCTACTCTTTCTGTTTCCATGGTGCAAGACTCTGAAACGATCACCCGGCAAATATACAAAACTCGCCTTCTTTATTATCATTTAAGACTAAACTCAAAGATTACTACCTTTTTAGGAAGTAACCAGTTCTTCCCTTTCTCTTCTCTTTCTCTCCCAATATCCTCTCTCCGGGCGTTCTTAGTTTTAAATACCTATCTTTATTTCCACAATGCGTGCATGTACCTACTATTGTGATTAGGTTAGTTGTATGATATTGGCATGTGGTAATAAGCTCGCCTGTTTGTCTTACAATTAAGTGAAAATAAATAGTATAATTAGTATAATAAATATATAGTATAATAAGTTTATAGTATAATAAGTTCGCGAGTTACAAAAATACAGTTGGTATAACACAGCATAGCCAGAGACAGACCTTCTAGGTCTAGTTGGTTGTGTAATTTAGCCTCATTCGGATATGCTAGCATATTTATATGCATAGAGCTATGTTTTTCGCTATAAATGTTTGTTCTTAATTATTCCTCATGTACAACAGTATGCATGTCCTTGTATTTTTTTGTTCTTGTACGTTATAAATAAATAAATAAATAAATAATATAATTATGATTATTATAGGTATTATTCCCAGCATTCCAATACTTATTTATTTTCATTCTAGCCGCAAAAATAACGCAATTAAATCCCGCTGAAGATATCGAAAAGGGTCCTGAGTATTCGAAGTCACATTAATTTATTGGAGTTTAGTCTTTAAGAATCGATTCCATAGCCCACGGTACGACACTATGACATGTAGTAAAATCTACCGTTACGTTTAATGTCAGTAAAGTTAGAAAATTTCAAAGAGTGGAACAATACCCAACAGGAGACCATAACGTCGATGAAATTTGCCAGCTTCTGAGCCAACCCATAATGACTATTCATTTGTTGAATGATGAAATGAGACAGATATCAAATCCAGCCGCGCGACGGAGCTGACACGCATTATTTTTTAATTTTGAAACAAGGACTGCGCGCGTCTCTTTTGCACGCACGCGAGAAATAGAAGACACTGACGAGAAAGAATAAAAATATTTTTTTTTTCAGATTGGTGCTGTTTTTATATGTATAGAAGCTGTACTGGTTTAGAAATACAGTTTGAAAGCGAAATACATCAAATTAATATATTTTCATATTATTTTTGCAAGTTTCGACATGGTTGCTGAAATTAGGATATTTTAATTTTAATGTTCTTTTAATAAGACTATTGATTTTATAGGGTATTAAGTTGCTCAACCTAATGTTAAATATGTCAAGTCAAAACGTAGGAACCTATAAAAGTCCTAACACTTATTATTACAATCTTACATGTATTACTATTTCAAAAAACGCTGTATGTTTTCTTTTAAATAAATAAATGAAAAACAAAATTATCCAGTGAAAGTGATATGAAAAGAAGCTTTATTTTTTTGCGGTAAGGCGTTTACGCCGACCATTTTTATCGACCGATAAACCCATTATTAATAATGGATTAAAATGAAACAGTTTTAAAATGGCAAAACGAGGAGGGGGAGAGAAGCATCATTCATCAGACACATAATACTCGCGAAGAAATTGGACTCGCTTAAAATACCCCATTAATTTTATTACATTCTTACATTTGGTTAAATAGATATTATATTATATTATTACATAGGTAAATACTTCGTTTACCATACTTGAGCACTGACAGTATACAATCGACGTTTTCCATATAATTCATTTAGAAAATCCTGGTTTTGGCGTCTAATATTATATAAGAATAGCTCGCCCCCGTGTAGCAAGAGCGCACCTTTCGTTCGTTCTAATTCAATGTCGTTCGTTCGTTCAATTCAATGTTGTGCGTTCGTTGAATTCAATGTCGTTCGTTCGCTCAATTCGACGTCGTTCGTTCGTTCAGTTCAATGTCGTTCCTTCGTTCTATTTTAGATCCCGGATTAGAATGAGGATAAAATGTGAAGGACGGCGGTCCTAATATCTAGTATTATTAAGTTTGCGGAACAATTAAATCTAATAATGTTATTATAATACTGGGCTTTAATTCATCATCATTTGCGTCATAAAATGTGCGCTACTCGTGTTTTATTATAATTACGAAACAGCAGCAAATTTACGCCTAGCGGACGCAGAACATTCGACATAAGAGCTGAAAATGATTTACATAATTACTGACGATTTGACTAAATTTATATTTTATACAACGCAGACAGAGAATGAAAAATTATTGGAAAATAATATATAAAATATAAGATACACGGAATTAAAAGACGGTTGTGTTTATAATCAGTTACGTGGTAGTTTCTGTAAAAAAAACTACCTTCGATTAGCCCAATACCGTCTTTCGACTTTACCCCAAAGTTATATAATCACATGAAGGGACTTAGCAACGATGCAAAGAATGATAAATGGCAATGTAAAATTCTCAGTATTACATACCTATTTATGTCCACACAGTAATAAATAATATAATTCAAAGTATAATCATTTCGGATCTTTCAAACGCGTCTTTCAGATATCAATATTTAGCAATATTTTATTGACGCACGTTAACCCCACTATCTGGATATTTTACACGGTTCACGAGTATAATTAGAGCTCAAGTTAATTAAATAAATCACTTCACTACTTCAATTGCTTTTTTCATATTGTCTCTATCAAGACAACTTGGATAAGTACCCTGGTCATCGTACATACATCGCACCGGTCATCAACAGGCTCTTTATTGTGAAATTTCACAATGGGCGAGTTTATTGTCATATGATAATTTCTTACAACTATGACGTGTTTATATGTATGTGTGCGTATAAAAAGTGCGTACCTACGTGTGTATCTTGTTATTGCATTTGATCGACAGAATTGAAAATGCAATTCCGATAATTTTATCCCGACGGTAAATGGTGACCCAGCCGGGAATCAAACCCGTCACGGCGGGTCGCGACGAACAGTCACGGCGGCCAGACACCCACTTATATACACAACCATACCTTTATTTATAGCAGTAGCGATCACCTTGCTTGTCTTATCCTTAACCCTTCAGGCCTCGGCCCCTCAGCCGATTAACAAGTTGCTGTTCCAATAAAAATTAGTAAAAAATAGTAAAAAAATTGAATTACAACACTGTCTCACCAAAACATTAATTACTGCCAAACCACTGTACTCATAATTAAAATGAAAAATATTAACATAATAAAACATAATAAAATCAAACAAATTAAAATAAAATAAAATTAAAACGGGACCTTCAAGCTGAATCGTGTTGTGGCCGATATCGGCTAATCGCGGCCTGAGGGGTTAAACTAGAATGTAGGAAGATTCTCACTGCTTCCTTTTCGAGATAAGAATAGAAATTGTCGTTTATCATACAAAAGTAACGCATAATCTTGGCTAGATAAGTATATTCAGCCGCTTCCTAATTTACTCCTAATGAGTTTTTCTGCCGCTTCCTAGGTCCCTAATTTTGACTCCTGTCGTTCGCTATCACAAATATTTTGATTTTACATATAATATACTGAATGGCGCTAGATGTAGCTCTTAACAATGAAACATTAATTTGTTTTATTAGACGAAAATTAAATTGATATCCTACTCACAATTTCTAATTTACCTCTGTCGACAGTACTCAGATGTGTCTATGCAAATTTAATATAACCACAGAAGAATAATCAAAGCTTACCTATCCTACATCATTGCTGCCCCTCTAAATATACGGAAATTTTATTATGTATTCAGAAACTGTAAAGAATCTTGGGGTAGACATAGACGAATTTCTCTAATGGCCAATCAAATTTGTCGTCGTATTTTCAATGGCTTTCAGAGCCTCCGTAGAATGGAGAAATTTCTTCCAGCAACAATTAAACAAACTATGGTAAGGAAACTTTAAAGAAACTATGGTTTTCCACTTAAATTTATTGTATGTAATGTAAAGTTTACTTTATTTTTATCCCTTAATTGCATACATATATATATATATATATTTCTACTTTAAATTTTACTTTAATTTGTGTAAACAACACATTTGTTAGATTTAGAAATATTTTAAAATTGATTACCTTCGTCAGTTCGCGAGTTACAAAAATACAGTTGGTATAACATAGCACAGCCAGAGACAGACCTTCTAGGTCTAGTTGGTTGTGCGATTTCGCCTAATTCGTATATGCTAGCATATTTATATGCATAGAGCTATGTTTTTCGCTATAATAATGTTTGTTCTTAATTATTCCTCATGTACAACAGTATGCATGTCATTGTATTTTTTTGTTCTTGTACGTTATAAATAAATAAATAAATAAATAAGGATACTGCTATTCCTAATTTTGGACTATTCTGATGTCGGCACTATGGACATAAAGGAAAATATTCTGGATAAATTCAAATGTATAAAGAGATTTACATTTTTTAAAATATTTATCAATTAATTATTTACAAAAAAAATATTACTGTTTCAAGGAAAACGCCAATTTTATATGATATTATTTGAAATTTTAACGTTTACATGAAGTTGTTAAAAAATATTATTGTTAATTTAAAAAATTAAAAATAAAATAAAATAAACAAAACAATCATTTAAAATCAGAATAATCTTTAAATAATAAAAGTAAATAGTAGAAAATAATTATAAAATAAATATAAGTACAAAATGCGCTCGATTGGGTTTTTTGTGAATAATATCTGAAATTAGTTCGTGTGAACGAGACAGGGCAATACGCTAGAGCGGAACCTGAAATGAACGATTGTCACTTTTTCGCATTAAAACTACCCAAAAAAGGATAAAGCATCTGAATCTAACACCGCACGAAATGTGTTCAAATTTATTCGGACTCGGAGTTCGATAGGTAGTTTTTTCGATTATCGTTCGTTTCATATTCCGCTCTAACGTATTGCTCTATCTCGTTCGCTTGAACTAATTTTAGTTTTAGGTAACAAAAAATCGCAATCGGGCCTATTATTATGTTATAAAAATAAAATAAAAAGCCAAATTCACTATATTCAGAATACCTGCATACGATACCTATTCGAAATGAGTAAATTTCATCAAGTAACCTAATATCACTACTAACTTCACTTGCTTCAAATTTCTGAGCTCAGAAAACTGCATGCTCTCTCACACCTTTACAAATTCTTGAATAGTCCCATAGCACCTCCTTACGTTAAAGACTTCTTTAACCCGTTAGGAAGTCACAGTGTTCCACTCAGATATAGTCAGGACAACATTATAGCAATTCCATTATATAAGACTTCTTATTTTACCTACTCTTTTACCGTCCATTCTGCTCGACTTTGGAACCTACATCCGCATGTTATCCGTCATGCAACTTCGTTGCCTTGCTTTTATTATTTGAAAAAAAAAAAAAATATTACCCAAAATATATTTTTTATACCTATTATTTATATTCAGTGGCTGAAATGAGCTGTTTTTTAATAGTGGTACGGTTAGCTATAAAAAATCGTGAAACGAGAAGCCCACTTTTTGTAGTAGTTGAAAAAATATAGTCCAAAAATCCTAGTTACAGATACAAAGTAATAAGACCTAACCAGACTGGATCGCACGAGACTTCCGCATTAAGGTAGGCTCAGATACGTTTGCTTGAATACCTAATGATAAAATAGAGTAATAAAATGAAAAAGTCATGAAACCAATTAAAAATAGGTACTAAAACTACTACAAAATAAGTAGAAATCCTAAAATCAAACAAATAAATGTACTTATATAAAGTTGATTTAGAAAAATATAAATATTATGTAAGTTTTCTTTCTTCTATAGTAATATTATAAAGAAGTAATGTCTGTAAGTTTGCAAGTTTGTATGTTTGTAAGTCTGTATTTAGGGGATAATCTCCGAAACTACTTAACTGATTTCAAAAATTCTTTCACTAATGAAAAGTTTCATTATTGACGCGTGCCATAGATTATGTTTTATTGTGATATATGTTGGTTTTCAATAAGAAATCATGATAGTTGTTAATCAAGTCGGAAAAAAATGAGCCGGTGAGTTGCTTTATCGGCGTGCGCTGAATAAACGGTATGATATATGGTATATGAAAACGATATAAAATAAAAATATCGGCCCTAAATAAGTTTATAAAAAAGTCGACGACAGCATATATCTAACTATTATAATTTAGGCTACAATAACTGCCTTTATGTCTCAAAAAAGTAATAAAAAGTAGTAGGCACTATTTGTTGAAGATATTAGCAATAAAATAAAAATCCTTATTAAAATTAATTATTCCAATATCACGGGTGGTAAATAGAGATATAATTTGCTATTTACTGTGTTTAGGTGGTATAGTGGTAGAGATATCATGAAATTAGTAACACGTGGCGAGGAACAAGACGCGTACGTCTACGAGATAGGTAGCGTGCGTCTGGGGGGGGGGGGACGTCTTGCACTATTTATTTAAACGTAGCATCTAAAATGACAAATAAACGCCACCCTAATTTAATTAACAAATCGATTCGAAACTTTACGCAAAGCGAAGCCGCGGGCAACAGCTAGTTTCCTTATATATTGTCGAATTTGGTACAATAAGATGGACCCTGAACATATTAATTATTGTTGGTTCTGGGACTACTTTGTTATGAGCCCGTTTCTCGGCATTGGCGACAAGTGTGCCTAATTACTCTGGGGAGCGATAGATCCCTCGCCAAAATTCGCAAGTCCACTTTATATAGTCGAAAAGTTAATCAGCAACATCACAGCTACTCTCAGCTCTGGGGACGCCATTGTTTCATATTTCCACGTTATATTTTGCCAATTAAGCGCCAGCGTTTGAAATATTGAATTTCATAAAAGGAGTTGAATTAATGTATCCGATGGGACACTTATTTTATGACAGTTTATTGTGAAAGGGACAAACATTTTTTTATAATTCTGATTTCTATACAAGAGGATTAGTAGAATCCTAAACAAGCCTGGGCCTGAATAGAATCATGAATATGAATAAGTGTAGACGTGCGTCGAAACGAATGTAATATAATTATAATTGCATAGGTATAACTTGTAAGTACCTAAGTCCAATTCACTTAATTCAGTTTATTTATTTTACATTCGATTTTTTACGTCCTTAAAAATACTTAACTATGCTGGTGCCCCTACTACGCTAGACAAGTATCTATGTGAATAAATAGGAATATAATAGAGAATACTGTCTTATGTAGCAATGTCAAAGCAATGTCTTTTGTGCCCTAACGAGAGGATCCAGACAAGGCAATGACACAGCTCCTCTACCAGCTCCAATTATTCCATACAACAATGTACTATGCGCAAGTGCATAGTATATCACCTTCATTAGATTTTGCGAAAGTTTATTTCGCAGAAACTTCTGCACTTTGCAGCTTTATGGTTTACGTGTGGTGTAAAATTTAGCCTGATATCTAGCTCATCGAGATATTTGATGGTTTTCACCAAAACGTTATGCCCTCTACTTGAAAAAATTAAAACAGGGCGACAAGTTTTAACAAACAAGCCAGATATTCATCGTCTTTAAATTGTACAGTTATCTAAGCTGGAAAATAAAATCGCGGGTCTATGTACACAAAATAAAAGTTCTCTGCATTCGGGGGACGTCGAAATGAGTAGTTTAAGATTGCCGGTTTGATTGCCGAAATGAGTAGGTTTAGATTCTGTGTTCTTGTTGCGTTTTATAGATTAGTTTGATATTGACAGCGTCGCTTTGACTCGATGTAGTGGTACATCCGGCATAATATACTATTTTTAGAGGTCATTTGATGAGTTTTTCCAAGGGTTTTTCTTTATAATTTTCATTATCAGTTTTTGTGCTTTAAGCAAGTTCTCCGTGTTATTTTCTTCGCTGCACCTCCCCTCCATATGACCCCGCAGGTTAGGACGTATTGGCACATGGCACAGTAATTCCCTTAACGGTTTTTTGTTCTAAGATGCCTCTAAAGCCTATGCATATATACCTCAGTCACAAAAAAAATACGTGGGTGCCCCATTGCAGCCGTTAATCAAAATTGATAACGAGGTATTTGAGGTATCCTTTCGAGAGCCACAAAACTACAACTTTTGGGTTCTTGACAATCCCTTTGGGGCTTCACAATAGGCTGTTGTTTTGGTTGAGTTGTTATATACATTGTTTTTTGAGCACTGACTGAAAGTAGTGCACCATGTAATCACATTATTACCTTCTGGAATATTAGAGTCGCTTGTTCGAGTTTGTCCTTTGAAAGTAGGACGATTGAAAAAAAACGGTTGTGTCACCTCAAGACTTTCCCGGCAAGTAGCCAAGGACTGTTTCATCTGAATATTAGTACACTGCCCCCCTCCCCTCCCCCCTCTCGACAGCGAATGTGTTTGCGTCTGAAACTTTAAATCTTTGTGAGAGTGGCCACCCTTCACTTGACTCCAATTGATTGTGAGCGAAGGGTGGTTCTCATCAAGAAGTTTTCTCCGTTATTGAAAGTCGTTGTAGTTGAAGTTGAAGTATTTAATCAGAAGGTCTGTAGTAGGTTGCCAGTTCGTAACGCTTTGATTGGTATTTCGCCGGTGTGTATGTAGTGTGGGCGCGAGGTGAAGCCGTCGTTGTGTATCCGAAGTGTGAAGCGCCGCGAGAGATTCGAAGATAATGATGTCGCGTATACTGTGCGTAGTTTGGTTGACTCGAAGGTAATGAAAAGCGCGAGTACTTGTAGATGAGCGGTTACTGTCCGCCAGGGAATGATAAAATATGTGTCGAATGTACTGCTTTTTATATGGTATGTAAAGATGCAATAGTTATGAGTGGGGTGAGAAATAAGTGTGTCAATTCGTATTGATCAGAAGAAATGACATTAGTCATCGTTTGACTGTGCATAAAATGCCGAATTTAGTTGGAAATCAATTGCAGTGGCTCGTGTATCGATTGCAGTGGCTCGTGTAGCAGTGGAGCGTGTTTGGGATTTCGATTCTATAGAAATTACTTTTTTGTTGTGGGTATGTTGGACCGAGTCTCCAACATCTTCATTGTTTTTGAGTAACTACCTAATTAAACACTCTAGATAAAGCGGAATAGGAATCCACAAAAGAAGTAGAGCAGCGGAAAAAAGAATATTTTCGTCCGAAAGTTCATATATTCTGAGTACTTGGGTATCTTTTACATCAGTTTGATAAGGCGGGATAGGTACCCAAGATAGAAGAAGAGTATTTAAGTCCAAACTTTATGCATCCTGAGTACTTGGTCTATCTTCTTCGAAGTTAAAGCAGAAGAAGAATATCGGAAGAAGAAGAGCGTTTTCGTCGAAAACTTTATACATCCCGAGTACTTGGGTGTCTTTTATCACTCACTCTAGATAAGGCAGACGAGGAACTCTGCAAGCTCCGGAAGAAGAATATCGAAAGAAGAATTTTCTGTGCTGGGGATAAACTTGTACGCTTTACACATCGAGATTTTATTTCAGCGAAAGTATCTACTAACTCATCAAAGCTCGAATCATATTATGCAGTTTTATTTTCGACGACTAGGATTTCGTGGCCACATAGATGTTCCTGACTTCTCAGCGCAGGTAGGTTATAATTATTTTTAATTTGCTGGAACTTCGCTCTCAGCTTGTTTATATCATCGGTAATGTGCAGTATATCCTTAAAGCTATACTAATATTAAGGAAGTCTTATTGCAACTGGTGTTTGCTTATATGTTGCAACAGATCGAATATCGTCGTCTTTTCGTTGATCCTCGAGCGTCCTCTTTAAATACGGAAAGTTCCTGTCAGAAATATTGTGTGGAATATTTTCGAGCTATATTGACTCAATTTTTTTCAGATATTCAGTGCACATATTTACATATTATATTCGTGTTTATTCGGCTTCGCTGGTGTAGCTTCGTCCAATTTTGTCTGTGGGGAGGATTTTTTCTATGAGTCTCGGGAATTCCCCTGGCAGAGAATTTACACACACACACACTGGGCACGTAACTTCAAAATCTGAGATGCGTTCCAAAATTAAATGGACAATCGATATAACAAATAGGTATATTAATAATAGCTTACCCGGCGAACTTCGTACCGCCTAACAGTCAATGAATGTCGTGTTACAGATTAGCTGAACTTAATTTATGATTTTATGAAAGTAATACAATGAATACAAAATAAATATTAGGTTCACTACTTTATTAAGATAATAACACAAAAAGAGATATAAAAGTACAAAAATTAAGTATATCAATCGCTTGTCAGCAAGACATGATTAAATTAAACTATTTACATATTGTGCAGCATGGGATGCACTCGGTTTAATTCTCTTCATTGAAGCACCTTGTGATATACGACATTTTTTGTTTTTTTATTAGGCGCAAGAACAAATAAAGTGGATGATTTGTCGACACGTGAACATGCCACGTACAACTGACCATGAGTAAAACACGGATTTACGTTTTGTATGGGAAAATGTTTTTTCTTTTATTTTAATTTTTCGTCAATTTTCCAATTTTTGTTTTTAATACTTATTTTGCTATTCAGGACGGAGACAAATACAACAAATCAAAAACCATGAAAATCGGTCCAGACGTTCTCGAGTTACAAGTGTTCGAACAAACCCGACTTTGTTTTATATAGGTATATAGATAATATAATTCATTAATATAATATAATCGATTAATATAATATAATTAATTATTATAATAAATATAATCGTATTCATAATATAATCGATATTACAAATACAAAATTATAATTTATATAAAATAACATAGCATTAAACTTATACATATGAATTTAGTGCTCCCCTAATTTTCCGCCCGGGGCAGGTACCCAGGTTTGCCCCTTCCCCAGATCCGGAACTGCCATTTAATATTGTCGAAAAAATTAAGCATTGTACCGACATTGGGCTCGATTGCGTTTCTTCGTTAACTAAGATCGGAAATGAGTTCGTGTGAACGAGGCAGTGTAATACGCTAGAGCGGAATGTGAAATGAACGGTTTTCACTTTTTCAATCTAAGACCGCACGAAATGTGTTCAAATTTATTCGGACGAGTATAAGTTCGACAGGTAGTTTCAATTTCCACTCTAACGTATTGCTCTATCTCGTTCGCTTGAACTAATTTCAGTTTTATTTCATCAAGAAACGCAATCGGGCCCATTATTGTTTAGTTCAGATATAATATATATAAATTGTACAGCGTAGTCTGGTTTTCAGCGCTGCAGCTTTTCTTACGCCAAATGCTACAATATGCGTACATTGTGTATTGTATGATGTTAGTGGGTGTGAGAAACGGCCTAGTTTTGTCCAAATGGCCTGTGTACAAATCGGCGAGTCGCCGATAAAACGTCGGTTCGCATTAGGGCTGCAGAAACGCCGCCGGAGACACCAGAAAACGACTTAACGGCACCATAACTATGAAAAGATATGGGCGGACATATTGAATCGACGCTGTGGGCTTTCTTGAACCGAGGGCCGATAACCGGTTTTCCTTTTGGTGTTTTTAATCATTTATTATATAGCGTATTAAATTGCTTAATGCCGTACTATGGTTTGGCAGCCCAGATTTTACTAGGAAACGCAACTCGTAGACGGCACGCATAGTTCCAAAAAAAAATATATTTTCTCGGCGTGCGACCCGAATAGGTCGTTACACATTGGAGGGGCTTCAATATGGTGGCGTTTGGGGTACGGCAATCTATTTCGAAATAAAATAATATTACGGTATGAAACGATTTTTTTTTTAATTAGAGCTCTTATAATTTTAATATTATTTACACAAAGATGTCCATTTTAGATTTGGTGTAAACGTTTTAATACGTAATAATTACGCACTTTAAAGTTCCGATAGACTAATAAATCGCACTCTATTTCTCTGTATCATTTCTATGACGTAGTTAGAATTTATAAAAATGCGACCGTGCAGCATATATAAAAATGCGGCCAAATAAATTGCTATTAGTTTATCCTGATAATGTTATCATTGCCACCTGCATTTCTATGGCGCAAAAGGGTTTCCAAAACGCGCTATGGATTTGCTAAATATATTAATAAAAAAACTATTGTGGAAAAACCTATATCTTACAGCTAACCTTAACGTAAAGGAAGAGTATATTTTGCAGTAAAAATAGGATAAAAGTTTTTTTAAAATCCATTATAAAGGCAGCAAACGTATCAAATGTATTTAACATTAAAATCCAGCAGAAAATATAACATCATATATTAACAAGTTTAAAAAGCAATGAACTCTTAGAACACAGGAAAGGGGAGGGGCCAAACCTCGCTCGCCAAAACGCGCCGCATAATATTGGTCTCTTTTACTAGGTAAACCTCGTAGGACTAATTTTGATAATGTTTGCATTTATATTTAATTTTGTCCGACTTTGGATATTATAAGTATTATTATTATTATTCAAATTCAAATTCAAAATTCTTTATTTATCTATAATATTTCAAGAATTTTTAAAATTCAAAGCCATCCTAACTAGGCCTCGCCTGTACTAAGGTAAGGTTAATATAAAAGAAGGTGTAGTGGTTTTCGTAACTTGCTGTATTATCTTTGTATTATTATGTTACATTTGAGAAGTTAGATATGTCTCCAAAATAAGAAAACGTAATAATATTAAATTTAAGTGTATACATATAAATATACACTTACATACTTAAATATATATATATATATATATATATATATATATATATATATATATATATATATATATATATATATATATATATATATATATATATATATATATATATATATATATATATATATATATATATATATATATATATATATATATATATATATATATATATATATATATATATATATATATATATATATATATATATATATATATATATATATATATATATATATATATATATATATATATATATATATATATATATATATATATATATATATATATATATATATATATATATATATATATATATATATATATATATTTATATATATATATATATATATATATATATATATATATATATATATATATATATATATATATATATATATATATATATATATATATATATATATATATATATATATATCTTAATATATATAAATTACGTGTCACGTTGTTTGTCCGCGATGGACTCCTAAACTACTTAACCGATTTGAATCAAATTTGCACACAATGTGCAGTTTGATCCAACTTGAAAGATAGGATAGCTTACATCTTAATTTATAGTCGCGATATTATTTTATTGCAATGTCTATTATTTGACATTCGCAATTATCTGTTAGTTCCAAACGATTTTAACAGATGGCGTTATCTATTGAGTAATCCATAGATGGCGCTGCTATGTTAAACCTACAAACGTCATAGTCGGCCAAGCGTTATTCTAAATTCATAATATTGTGAAGGTAATACAGTGAAATTATTCCTGCTTTTTAATTATTTGTGCTTCATTGTTCAAAACTCTTTAATTAAAATATATACATGTAAGTATTATCACATAGTTATAAAAGTGGAATAACTGCAGTATAGGACCTCTCTCCAATTTTTTTCATTTTAATGCTAAACCTGGAAGAAAATTGTGTCGGTCGCTATAAATAAGCGAGATATAGGCATTCAAAGTTTAAATTTTTAAAACAGGCCAAAATAAAAAATTAAGTAATTCACCACGCTATATTCACCACGCTGATTCCTAATCTTCCATAATCTTTTTTCGATCTCAATAAATAAGAGAGATATAGGCGTTCAAAATGTTCATTGCAATGTCAAGAAATTTGCGGCCATTTTGTTTGTACGTACCGTGGCCGACACATTCGAGCATATCGTAATATCGATAACAATTACCGATATTACAGAAATTATGACAATTTGCAGAGTTTTAAGATTAACCGAAATATTTTAAAAAAAATACTATATATGAATAAAACTTGACGTGGGTATATCTGTCTGTCTGTCCGAGCTTAATAGGTACCTACTCCAAAACCGTTTGACCGATCACCATGAAAGTTGGCACAAATATGTATCTATTCATGGAGAAGGTTTATTCGCTTCGTTTTAACTTACTACTAGATGGCGCTGAAGCACATCAACTTCTATACCGCTCAACCGATCGTCATGAAAATTGGTATACATAGACATTTAAGTATGAGTAATATTTTCGCGCTATTAACTTCATTGCAACTCGCCATTAGATGGCGCTGCAGCACATCAACTACTATACCGCTCAATCGATCGTCTTAAACATTGGTATACATATACATTTGAGCACGCATAATGTTTTCGCGCTAAGTATTCACTTTATTGTAACTTGCCAACAGATTGCGCTGCAGAAATCAACTTCTATACAGCTCAGCCTATCGCAATGTAAATTGGTATACATAGACATTTGAACCCGTATAATATTCTCGCGCTATTCACTTTTTGTAACTCGCCACTAGCTAAAATACCGTTCAACCGATTATCATGAAAATTGGTAGACATAGGTATTTGAGCTCAGATATAACTCGGGCAACGCCGGGTAATACCACTAGTATATATATATATATATATATATATATATATATATATATATATATATATATATATATATATATATATATATATATATATAAGATGATTATAAAGTAAATAATTATAAAAGTCACTTACATCGTGACGAAGGATTCCCTTGATCGGATTCGGGAATGCTTTAGGTGTTAACGAGAATGATGAATGCCTCTCACTTGCGGAAAGAGGAGTAGGTTTAAGTTGGGCCCATTTTTCAACTAGTATACGCTCACCCTTCATCCAATTATCTCAAAAATTAAGCTACAATCCTTCTTTATACGTAAACTCACTCAATTTCCTATTATTTCAGGGGAAATAACAAGACAAGACGAGCTACTTGACAGATGGAAGAATTTAAAATTTCGAATTTCGTTTTTTTATTTTCTAAAGGTGCGATATAAAGAAGCTGCGATCAATATTCAGCTGAAAACTTAAAACTAAAAGCGTGACATGCCCTCATATCAATGAAAGGAAGCAGTCAGCTCTTTCCTATTAGTTGGAAAGATTACCTTTAACCTAAATGGATTATTTACAATGAACGAAACATAAAATATGTAAAAATTCAATATTTTGAAATATTTGATAGTTTTGTGTATATATTCTTTTTAGAATTGATCAATAAGATGATTATAAAGTAAATAATTATAAAAGCCACTTACATCGTGACGAAGGATTCCCTTGATCGGATTCGGGAATGCTTTAGGTGTTAACGAGAATGATGAATGCCTCTCACTTGCGGAAAGAGGAGTAGGTTTAAGTTGGGCCCATTTTTCAACTAGTAAACGCTCACCCTTCATCCAATTATCTCAAAAATTAAGCTACAATCCTTCTTTATACGTAAACTCACTCAATTTCCTATTATTTCAGGGGAAATAACAAGACAAGACGAGCTACTTGACAGATGGAAGAATTTAAAATTTCGAATTTCGTTTTTTTATTTTCTAAAGGTGCGATATAAATCCGAATCCGATCAAGGGAATCCTTCGTCACGATGTAAGTGGCTTTTATAATTATTTACTTTATAATCATCTTATTGATCAATTCTAAAAAGAATATATACACAAAACTATCAAATATATATATATATATATATATATATATATATATATATATATATATATATATATATATATATATATATATATATATATATATATATATATATATATATATATATATATATATATATATATATATATATATATATATATATATATATATATATATATATATATATATATATATATATATATATATATATATATATATATATATATATATATATATATATATATATATATATATATATATATATATATATATATATATATATATATATATATATATATATATATATATATATATATATATATATATATATATATATATATATATATATATATATATATATATATATATATATATATATATATATATATATATATATATATATATATATATATATATATATATACATATATTTCACAAATCGTGCTCTATTTTAATATATATATGTTATTAATGTCTCCGTTTCTTGTCGACCCATAGTCAAAAGTGACTTAGTTAGGTTTTTCTTTACGCCGTGACTATTCCTAGATTTCAGTCCAGCAGGAAAAACACTATTCATTTTGTTGAACAGTCGAGGAGCAATGTAAGAAAAGTGTTTTTGTGCAAAACTTGTTCTCTTTTTTTGGATTAAGTGCTGTCTGGTTGTTGTTACTCCTGTTTCTTTATGGTAAGTTGAATATAGATGATAATTGTCATGATTATAGTAGTAGAGTAGGACTACCTTAGCGTATATTTGACGAACGTCAAGGACTTTAGATTCATGTACAAGCTCTCAGAAGAATACCGGAAGGGTTTTTTATGTATTACACTTAATAGCGACTTTTGAGCTTTAATTAAAGGATCAAGTGCTTGAAGCGAGGCTCCACCCCAAGCTATGATTCCGTATGCTAGTAAGTTATGGGCCAATGCGAAATATATCGTTCGTACTAAATCTTTGGATACGGCATTTCTTATTAACTTGAATATATGTACAAGTTTTCTCAATTTTGTTGTCTGACCGTCTCACCAACTTTTGTTGTTTGTATTCTCTCCGAAAGGTAATTTTGAAACCATTTTAATGGTTGATTATTTGTTGCATTAGTTGGTTGATTAGTTGATTAGTTGTTGCATTGATTATTTGTTGCATTAGTTTAGGCTATTGGTTTCTTTGTTTTTTTTTGTCATTTGTTTCGTTTATATTTTTAATTATTTGTGTTAAAAGTTTATTTTTATTATATATCAAACTGCATTTGGAACATAGGATGAATACAACACTATTGACTATATTAACTGATGCATATCTATTTATGTATAACAAAACCGTTGAATATCTATTTATGTATATAAAAACAGTCTTGAAAAATACGCATAATCCAACATAATGCTCTCTCTGAAACTGTTCCATTCTTATTGGTAGGCGTCCCGGAGTCTCGACTCGTAACATTGGTATGGGCTGAACGATTTTCGACGCGCTAATGTTCGCCCTTTCAATGGTTTTTCACCGCCTGCCAATGCGTCTTAGTTTTGAAAATAGGCTATGCTTCGAAAATTGTATGTTGCTTGAGATTAATTAAAAGTCAGAAATTTGGCGATATTTAATATATAGACGGGTTTACAAACGTCCATTTTTTTATTTTTTTATTTTCTCCAACAGAGCCCATTAGCTCCCCATGGAGCTACCCGACAACCCAGGAAGGTATAACGATATATAATCGTATTTTTAACCTGGGCTGAGTGTAGAGACTTGGAGATGTAGACATTCCGCTATCTAGCTTCGTCAACTGGCTCTCGAGATTCCAACTCCAAACCGCGTGACGCCATAGATAATTAACGCGCCTTCGTAAGTTAGGGCCAGATTTATTTGTCCTCCCGACTGGTTACGGGTCCGAAGTCGCTTGCGCGGCCTCTACCTGATGTTAAGTCAGCGATGTTTCTGTTTGAATTTATCGCGGACCATGGCTTCCTTTGCCCGGTTCTGAATTTGGAATCAGGTGTCCAATTGGTCATTTCAAAAGTGTCCGATATCAGATAAGGAACCACCCCCGCTGCTTAGGAAACCGTATGTCGTTCCTCGACTCTTCCAGTCATTCACCGTAGTGCACGGTCGATTGGCTGCCGCACGGAGCAAAAACTGCGCAGTGGCGAACGAGTGACATCCCACAAAGTAAACTGATCCGCCAGCACGATAGCTTGGGACACAGACTTCTTTCCCGGGGTAGACCCTCATTCATACTCATTACTGTGTAGGAGCTGAAACGTGAGTTGAGCCTACCCCATGAACGAGATAGTGGGCCTTAGTGGCAGCAACTGCACGAGAGCTATTGGCTACCTAAGTCAGTCGCCCAATGGATAATCTTAGACTAGGCTAACTCTGAGATAAATCACGAGATGAAGAGAGACATACTAACGGCGACAATAGCCTAGCAAGGAAGACAGGTGCATACGGCGGCAGCGGTCGCGTTGTCGCAGTGCAATGACAATACGAGAACAAGAACAATAAATTAAAGAATTAAAAAACATGACTGCCGTTTTTAAAAAAATAACAGCTTCATTTATAATTATTGAAAACAATTTGTTCGCGCTAAAAGCACGTTTGTTAGACAATAAAGTTCAGAAAGGCGGGCCGATTAGCACGTGAGCCGGGCTAATTGGCCCGCCTTTCTGGGGTTGGTATCGCATGATTGCGTGCCTTGCGGTAGGTACATCTTAAGGCACTCGATTGTATAGGCGCCTAATGGTGATCGCTTATAAATACATACGGACGTACAATGGCAGCTTCTGCGGTGAATGAGTGCTGTACTGCGATGCCCACGCTGGCGTTCTGCTAATCTAGCAGACTGCGCGGGTACAGCTACTGTCCATCTGGCGGCAAAGTGTGCAGCGGAGCTAAATCACGGACGTGCTCGTGCGGCGAGGTGTCGGCCCTTCGATACATGACGCGCGAGGCGCTTCGCGAATTATTGCTTCTGCAAATATTAGCAATTTAAGTGTGCTCGAACAACTCAGGCTGCTTCTGTCAGAGGGAGTTAATGGGCCCATGATGAGGTGGCCACGATGACCCATGTGTTCAGGGTCGGTCATACTCACGGGTCAATACCCATCCGATGGCCTCCACGCATGGGGTGCGAGCCTGGGTAGGACACTGGGTCAACCAGTCTCCCCTGGGAATCAAACCTCTGGCGCTCCTGGACGGTCTGCGCACCGAGCGGCGCAAGCCAATCGATTGTGCACTCTGACTAACAGTCGGGGGAGTCTGGAAGCTGTACTGTTTCCTATTGAGCGGGGGTGGTTGTCTACCTTACGGCGACTGCTCTGGAAATGACCATTGGCCATCCGACCCCGATTCAGAGTCGGGCAAAGGACGCCTTGGTCCGCGACAGATCCGGTTCACACCGTTTTACCGCTTCGTAAGGGAGAGGACCGCGCAAGCGACCTGGAACTCGGAACCAATCGAGAGACCGGAGAAATCTGGTCACAATTGGAAGCAAGGGCGCGAGAGTCGGCCCGCCAGGTAACTCTGGCTATCTCGCGGTAAGGCGTTGGCTTCTTGCGGGTTGTGACGTAGCTGGACGTTGGATTTGTTCTGTCCAAAGTCTTCTACGTTCACTGCAGGGCGATAGAACGAGAAAATCGTTAAAACGTCCTGTGGTGACGGGCTCGCCCGTTGTAGTTGACACCGCAAGTTTGCTTCTGTCAGACTGGGCTAATACGGATGTAGATTTCGTTGATAGTGAGATAGACAGTACAATTTGAAAATAAAATGTCATTAGGATGTTTTGCTATTTAATTTATATCATTGTAGATGCTAATAAAAATATAAATATGGACTTAAAAACATCCATAATTTGATGCAATATAAGAGTATTAATGCACTACTTAAAGATACAGTTTTGAAACCACATTGCACTGATATAGCCCAGTGGCACTGAAGCGGCAACGTTTTACAATTTTGTAAAGGTTCGCATTTTGCATGCAGTAAGCCAGTCGGTACCTTTTCCATCGACTGTTGAAAGGAGTAAAGTGAAGCATCCACAGAAAGTCGGTTTGGAATAAAACGATGACTTCTCGACGGATGGCGGCAAGCTCACACAAGCGAGAATACACGTCGTCCCGATTTATTGTTTGTGAGTGTATCCGTTTTTCTATCTTTGCGTAATACGAGTATTAGAATTTAATGGTTTAAAAAAAGTCGGTTGGTGGAACCGCACGTTCGTCTTTTTTTTAATAGGTGGAAAACGAGGGCACCACTCGGCAGTTTTTAAGACGGCGATTGTTCATATAACTGAAACCCTCCAACGTTAACCCCGCACGTATCAGAGGGGTAATACGCGATGGGTCGATGAAAGAGACTCCGAGGACTCTAGCTTCTGTCCCCTTTCCCAGCGACCCAGGACCGTTTATTGATTATTTAAATACTATTTCATACAAGCATTTTACAGTATTAATCAATATAATAGCAAAATTGACGACAGTATCTTTGCTTTTCGTAGTAATTACAATATATTTCGATCAGTCAAGCGAGGAGGGGACGAGAAATACACGGGTAATAATGACTGGTCCAGGAATCCAGGGTCTCGCAAACAGAGAACGAACTATAGAGGGACAGTCACTGATTACTATAAATAATTACGGGTGACTTCAGGTAGGAAGTGCCTCTTTACTGGCTTACTCCATTAAATAGGGTGGTTTCACAAGTTCCCCAAAAGTGAAAAAGCATACCCTGCTATCGATCAGATCAGGATACTACAGAGGCAACGTATGAACCAACCACATCCAGTAGTTCATTAAGAGCGAGAGTCAATATCGGAGAACACCACATAATGTGTTGCGCAGTTTGACGGCCAACTCCATGCACAAACCACGGATCATCGGTGAGTTTAAATTCGTGAAGATTCACTTTCAGCCCACAGTGACCATCAACGATTTAAATCGTCAAACCGCAGGAACTCAATTTGCTTCATCCTATCGCCCACCGAAGGAATTAAACTGTAGGTGAGGCGAAACGTACCGCCGGCATCCCACCTTTCCTGCCAGATGCGCAAACTCTCACCGGGAATAAGGCGGGTACAGGCCCAACTCTGGTAATCGCCGGTTCGATCGACAGACTCGACAGGCTCGGTGGATTATAATATAATAAAACTGCACGCTCCAGAATGTCGAGGTCCAAGACGCCAGTTTGGAGGACGACACAGCAGGAGCCAGTTTGGAGTTGTCAGGTACTACGGATGAACCAGTCACCCTAAGAAGGTATAATGATATGTTATCATTCTTTCAACCTTTGGGTGTATGTAGAGACTTATACCAACGCCTTACGCAAGGCACTGGGAAGTGAATCCAGCGGCCCCTCTGGTGATCTTACTACAAGATTTCACTGGATTTATCTATCCTCCTGTTTGGTCACAGCTCCGAAGTCGCTTGCGCTGTCTCTACCTGATGTTTCCTTGCTGGTATTTCCTCTTTTATATTAAAATAAAGTAAAATCTTACATACTTTCTCCCTTACTCCATATAATTAATCACAGACTAAAAATAGAAGTATTTCCTAAATGTTTGGAAACAAATATTGTAAAACCTATATTTAAAGGCTTTGGTCCATTGGCGGTAGAGAATTATAGACCCATATAACTTTTGAGTACGGTGAGTAAAATTCTAAAACATGTGGTCAAACGGCGTCTTAATATTTTTTAGATGAATACAATATTTTAGCACATAACCAGTTTGGCTTTTGGAAGGAGGGACTAGGTACAGGAGATGCAGTAATAGAACTCACTATACATGTCAAAGAAGCTTAAGATTAAGGAGAGAAATAGGCGGCAGTCTTCCTCAACCTTGCCAAGGCTTTTGATACTGTCTCGCACCCCTTGCTGATGACAAAATTAAAACGGATCGGACTCGGGGAAAATGCGCTAGAGTGGTTTAAACTGTTCCTATCAAAAAGACTGCAGATGACCAGACTCCGCAAAGAATATAGTTCTACACAGCATAGAACGTATGGTTAGTTAGTTAGTTTGACTGGGCTTTTTCCCGCACTTGGCCTCTTGATTGGGCCATTGTGCGTGGCTCATGTTTCCATTTATGTTACTCCAGCCAACCCAGGCTGTCCCAGAAGGTTAGCAGCCTGTTTGGGTTGCTACAGGCCTCCGGGAGAGATGCTGGAGATTGTAGTATTCTTGCCCGTTGCTCTGCCACGCTCCTGCATTCCATGAGCACATGCTGTGGCGTTTCTTCTTCCTCCATGCATCCTCTGCATAGAGGGCTGTCTGTCACACCTATGGTAAACAGGTGTTTGTTTAGGGGACAGTGGCCTGTCATAGTACCTATGACTTTACGGATTTTGTCCCTTTTTAATCTGGTGAGGTTGCGGGCAAGTTTTTTGGACGCTTCCGGAACCGCGTTCTTTGTTTGCCTGCATCCTGCGTTTTTTTTCCATTCTGTAAGGTGGGTTTCTTCGGTGTTCCTGCGTAGCCATGTTTTTATTTGGGCCTGGGGAATGGGCATCAAGGGTTCCGGTCCATATACTATTTCCTTTGATCCCCTTTTGGCCAGTTCGTCCGCCGCGTCATTGCCCAGTGAGTCACTGTGCCCTTTAATCCATTTCAGGGTCACTTTATTTGACCTTGCAATGGATTGAAGCGCATTGTGGCATTCCAGTACGAGGACTGAGGTTATCGTATTTTTTGCTAGCGCTTGTAGCACGGAGGCACTGTCGGAGACAAATTTCAAACTTACGTCTCCGACATCTTTGGCTGCGACTGCCTGTGCTGCTCTGGTGATGCCAATGCATTCTGCTTGGAAGATCGTATTTAAGTTGCCTAGGGTAGTTGATATTTTGATGTTTAGATCATTTGAGAAGACGCCGGCTCCTGTACCTTGAGTGGTTTTGGAGCCGTCTGTGTATATCCTTACTTCATTTGTACCAGAGTGGTCTGCTGGTTTAGAACGTATGGTATCACTTAGGGTAGTGTGTTGGGTCCAATTCTCTTATTGGAGTATTTGAATGACTTCTGCAAACTCTCGGCGATAGGAAAGGTCATCAGCTTTGCCGACGACACCGTTTTATTGGTCAAGTCTTCGACTTGGGCAGATCTGTTTGCCGATACTGAATTAGTACTAAAAAACGCGAAGAGATGGTTGGATGGAAACTTATTGAGTTTAAATATTAGTATAACGAATTTTATGACCTTTAGCAAAACAATCACTGACCAACCAATTTCATCTATAAAGCTTCACTCATGCATCAGAGCACAAGGTCTGCCAGTGTATACATGTAGACAGGATGTCCTTTATTAAGTAGTTAGGCGTAATGTTAAACAACCGACTAATGTTAAACAGCGAATATTGCGGCAAGACTGAGAAAACTTACATATCTATGACTTCAGGAGTTTGCGGAATATCTTAGATCTCAATATGCTAAGAAGTGTCTACTTTGGTGTCTGCGAGTCGGTTATTCGATATGGCATCGTGACTTGGAATTGTCCGGCAAAAACTCTGCTGGACACCCTTTACAAAGCGCAAAAGGCTATACTGAGGGTGATCAATAAAAACCGCAAAAATATTCTGTCGATATAAAATCGAAGACTATCGCGGTTGTTTGACATTATAAATAGGATAGAAAACGAATTTACCGCGTGAAATTTGTAGGACCCGACGTTTCGGTGACGTTGCAGCCGCCGTTGTCTAGGGTAGACTGAAGAGCTGTCAGTCCGTTGTTTTGCGGGTAGGCCGCAAACCCCTGCCGCCACTGCGTAGGTTATAACGGTGGTGGGGGGCCGGGCTCGGAGCGCGGGAATTTTTAAAATCCGTCTTGCACACAACACTCACTGTATCCTGTTTAACGTCTTTGCGTTCGGCGTTCGGCGGCGGGAACATTTTAAGAAGAGGGTTCCACGTAGAAGAGAGTTTGTAGCCGTCATCTCTATTGAAGTTCGGAGTTCTTCTTATTTCAATGGCTTCCCGGATCATGCGAGGAAAGTAGAATTGTTCCTTGGATAGAACAATGGGATTTTGAAACTGCATCCAGTGGTTACTTCCGCTATCCAATATATGTTCGCAGATCGCCGATTTTTCTCGCTGAACGTTTTTAACAGCTTTGATGTGTTCTGTCAGTCGCGTGGCTATGGGCCGTTTCGTTTGTCCAACGTAGGCTAGACCGCAGCTGCATTCGACTTTATACACACCCGGGGTTTGCAGTGGTATTACATATATAGGTCACTAACTATCGGCGATACGGGGCATCCCATTGCTACTCCGTCGATTTGTTTGTAATAATCGCCGTTCCATAGAAAGTAGCAGGATGTCAGGCAATGTTGAAGCATGTCGGCGTAGCTAATAGGGAGGTCCTCAGACCTTAGTTTATCTCTCACCACCGTAAGACACTCCGAAATGGGCAAATTCGTAAATAAAGATTCGACGTCAAAGCTCACCATTATTTCGTCTTCGGCCAGTTTTAAGCTTCTAATAATGCTTACGAAATGTCGCGAGTCTTTCACGTAAGACGTCGTTTTGCCCGTAAGCGGTTGGAGGACACCAGCCAAGTGTTTTGACAGAGGATATGTGGGGCTGTCGATTTGGCTCACAATCGGGCTCAATGGTGCATTATCCTTATGGATTTTAGGTAAGCCATATAATTTCGGTGGCTGTACGTTACGTGGTTTAGTGAGATAAGCTATTTCTGGGAGGGAAGTGACAGATTTATCGATTAAAACTCTCGTTTGCCTGGTAATTCTGCTCGTGGGATTGTAATTCACCTTCTCGTAAGTGTTGGCGTCTCGTAAGTGTTGTTCTACTTTCCTCGCATGATCCGGGAAGCCATTGAAATAAGAAGAACTACGAACTTCAATAGAGATGACGGCTACAAACTCTCTTCTACGTGGAACCCTCTTCTTAAAATGTTCCCGCCGCCGAACGCCGAACGCAAAGACGTTAAACAGGATACAGTGAGTGTTGTGTGCAAGACGGATTTTAAAAATTCCCGCGCTCCGAGCCCGGCCCCCACCACCGTTATAACCTACGCAGTGGCGGCAGGGGTTTGCGGCCTACCCGCAAAACAACGGACTGACAGCTCTTCAGTCTACCCTAGACAACGGCGGCTGCAACGTCACCGAAACGTCGGGTCCTACAAATTTCACGCGGTAAATTCGTTTTCTATCCTATTTATATTCTGTCGATGTCCATTTCCGGGAGCATAGAGTGTTGAAAAACTAAAATAAGTACATAAAAATGCTGTTTTTCAAGATTCCTGAGGTTAGGTCACCTCTGGCGATGTGACAAAGTTGAAAATCGAATTCAGCACCTAAAAATACATGTAAAACCGTTGAGAAAAAACTTCCGGATTTTTTTTGGAGAAAAACCCTATATGCTTGGACCTATAAGTGCAAATAAAGAGTTTATTATTATTATCTTCATACTGCCGACTATCCATATAATATAATTTATAGCCGAATCATTTAGTAGTAGTAGTAGTAGTAGACGGAGTGGGCGGCTTGTTTCCAGCCCTTGATGTCATCTAGATCTATAAGATCTTTTGTAATTACCCACTATGTGGTTAAGTCAGTGGTCAGCTAGTAGCCTAGTACTTCTTACCAGTCCAAGTAGATCACTGACCTTCAAGTTGGGCAGATCGCTAGGTTCGAGAAAGACTCGTCCCAGTAAACTGTGTCTTTTAGCAGCGAGGCCTGGGCAGCGACCAACGATGTGTATGCTGTCTTCAGGTTCTTCGCCACATATTCGGCAGTCCTTTCTCTCGGTCACGCCAAGGTTGAATATATGTGATCTAAGGGTCGTGTGTCCGGTGAGGAGACCGATAGTGGTTCTAAGGTTCTTCTTGCTCATGTCAAGTAGGGCCTTGGTTTTCATCAATCATTTAGTAAGAATGCTAATATTATCCTCATGGGATACCTTTTGCCTGTCGTTGCACCTTAACGATTCGCTCTTTTTTAAAACTGTCCTTTCGTTATCTCTAATTAGCGCTCAGAAATGTTCCCGCTTTCAGTTGAGTCTGCCGTATTTTTTTTCAGAGCCTGAAAACAAAAGCACTCCACAGTCAAAGTGGCGATCCGACGCGGAATAGTTTCCCGTTTCCATCGGAATGTTTGTCGCGTAAACATTTCAGGCCTGGCGGACGGCGAATCTTTTGTGGTTTTTCCCACTTTCGCCGCTCTGCAGTGGAAATGCGGATAAAATATTAAGTGGAAAGGAGAAAAAGTTTCCCGAAAATTTATGGTAATATTTATTAAGCGGCAAACTATCTCTTAAGTCAGATTTGTGTAGCTTTTGTGTGTGGCTGGCCTGGTTGCTTGTATTAGTGGTCACCCTCGGTTATTCATTTATGTACGCGTCTGAGTTGAAGAAATATTTTGAAACGAAATGTTTATTTATTCAAGAAAATATTTATACACATTGATTCTGCGTCACCCCTGATTTGGCAACGTCTGTTGCAAGAAAGGCACCAATTTTAGCAATTTAAAATGTAATTTTAAGAAATAGATATTTTTTTAATTTAATTTCTTTCTAATTTCTAATAGATATTTTCTGTGTGTCTTTATATCTGTGTGTATATGTTGTAATCCATAGTTTTATTCACATCATAGTTTATTCAATAATAGTTTATTCAATAAATGAGTTAATACAGAGCACAATCTCATGTAGGTAATGTTCACTCCAAATCCCCTACCCGCCTGTCCTGTATCATTACACAGTGTTGCCAGTATGTAACATATTACACAGTGTTGCTAGTATGTAACATCTCTCCCCGGTTTAGTTAAAGATTCTACGTTAATTTACAATAAAGGAGGAAAAAGCTACTGTGAGAGACGCTGTGTTGATTTATGGATCACACGGATGTAGTCTCGGAGATGGGCTGGAGGAACACCAGCTGTAGCTCGTTGTGTTCGACGTGGAATCTGCTGAGGTGCTGGAACTTCGTCTTCTGATTCGGTGTCTTCAGGTTCTTCTTCGGCGATGACTTCTGGTTCCGCAACTTGATGCGGCAGAATCTGAATGTCAAAGGCTTCAAGCAAAAGGTTTTCAGCGTCGAGGAATGTGAAGCGTTTCTTGAGTTGATTTGCGTGGGCTTTGACTTCTCTATCTTCAGTTTTCACTATGTAATCGACGGACCCGCACTTGCGCAAAATTTCTCCTTCAACCCAGCGCCACTTATTGATATTGGAAAAATGCTTTATGAAGACCTTGTCACCAATTTCGTAGCTTCGTTGCTTAGCGCCATGGTGAGAATTGAACTGCCGTTCCATCTTGACGTTTCGCTCACCTGGTGCTGTCGTTGTGGGCTTGAGAAGGTCCAGTCTCGTCTTCATTGGCCGTTTAGTCATCAGTTCATGAGGTGATTTGTTTCCCAGATTGTATGATGGCGTTGAGCGATATGTTGCGAGGAATTTGCGCAGAATCTCGTTGGAGTTGCCTTCGCCTGTGAGCTTTTTGAGTCCTTGCTTGAGCGTCTGGACGAATCGTTCTGCCTGTCCGTTGGATTGTGGGTGATAAGGTGCCGTGGTAATGTGCTCGATTCCTTTGAGCTTGCAAAACTGCTGGAAGTGATCGGACGTGAACTGAGGTCCATTGTCTGACACAATCGTGTCGCAAATGCCGTGACGAGCGAAAGCTTCTTCCAATCGGTCGGTTGTTTGCTGCGAGGTCGTGCTTGTCATCTTAAAGACTTCCGGCCACTTCGAAAAAGCGTCAATGATTATGAGATACCAAAAGTTGTCGATGGGACCTGCGAAGTCGATGTGGATTCGGGACCATGGTGATGCGGAAACTGGCCATGACTGGAGAGGAACCTTTGTCGGTGTTAACGAGTTTGTTGCGCAACTTTCACAGCTTCGGACGGTTCCTTCGATTTCAGCGTCGAGTGATGGCCATGAAACCTTCTGTCGAGCGAGAAGCTTCATTCGTTCGATTCCTGGATGGCCTTGATGAAGCTCCTTAAGAATTTCCTTTCGATAGCGCTTTGGAATTACGATTCGGTCGCCGAAGAAAATGCAGCCATTTATGAGAATGAGCGAATCGTGTCGTCCGAAATATTCAGCGGCTTCGTCATCAACGATGTTTCGACGTTTACTAGGCCAGCCATTCTCGATGTACGTTGCAATTTTTTGAAGTGATTCGTCGCGGCTGGTTTCATGCTGAATGGCTTCAAAGGTGATGGGAAGCTTCTTGACAGTGTCGATTGCGAAACATCCGGCTGTGCTCTCGGCGATGACTCGAGCAATGAAAATGGAGCTATCAGGTGCGTATGAATGGGATTTCACCGCTTTTATGTTCACCTTCGTACTTCCAATGACGATTTCTTCTTCAGGCTTCTCGTGCTTGCTGATGAGTCTCGAGATGAAGTCTGCGTAAGCGAAACTCTTTGTGTTGATGTAGCGAATGTTGAAGTCGTATGCGAGCAGAATTAAGGCATAGCGTTGGAGACGACTTGCTGTATGCACGGGAATGCCTTTCTTGTTGCCGAAGATTGCGAGCAGAGGCTGATGATCAGTCTGGAGCTCGAACTTGCGTCCGTATACGTAGCGGTGGAACTTTTGAAGTGCAAATGTGAGTGCGAGGGCTTCACGTTGTATCTGCGGGTAGTTCTTCTCGGCAGCTGAGAATGCACGAGCTGCATGCATCACCGGCTTCATCTTTTTATCTGGCATCTCGTGGAGAAGGACGGCTCCCATTCCGTAGCTGGAAGCGTCGGCTGCGACAATGAGCTTCTTAGTAGGATCGTAGTGAGTGAGTGCCAAGTCGGATGCAAGAATTTTCTTGAGCTGCTCGAATGCCTGCTGGTGCTTTTCTTGCCAATTGAAGTCGATGTCATCCTGCAACAGTTCGTCCAATGGGCCTCGGAGACCTTTGATATGCGGGATGAACTTGCTGTACCAAGTTACGGCGCCAAGAAAAGATTGAAGTTGCGCGACGTTTGTTGGAGCCGGGATGTTCTGAAGTGTTGCAAGTTTATCGGGACTCGGTTTGATGCCGTCAGCGCTGATGATGTGTCCAAGGAACTCGAGCTGCTGCTGGCCAAAAGAGCACTTCTCGAGTCTGAGGTGGAAACCGTGTTGTTGAATGCGAGTCAATGCCTCGAAGAGATTTTTGCGGTGGTCATCTTCATCAGTTCCTCCCACAATGAAGTCGTCGATGAACGGGAAGATGCCCTTAGCTCCGCTCATCATGTTGCTGACAAGTTTTTGGAAAATTGCCGGTGCTGGCTTGACTCCTGGTTGTAGGCGATTTACCTGATAGAGTCCGCAATGAGTGTTGATCGTCATTAGCTTCTTTGATTCGTCATCCAGCTCGACCTGAAGGAATGCGTCTGAGAGGTCGATTTTGCTGAATTTCTTGTACGGTGACAGCTGAGCGAAGATTTCATCAGGCGTTGGCAGCGGATGTTGCTCAGGTTCGAGGGAATCGTTGAGTCCGGTGGAGTAATCAGCGCAAACACGGACACGTCCATCCTTCTTCTTGACGGCGACGATTGGAGCGGCGTAAGCAGAGTTCTTGACTGGACTGATGACACCCAGGAGTTGTAAGCGCTTCAACTCTGCTTCAATGACCTCGGCTGCTGCGAACGGAACTGGTCGGCTCTTGCGGTAGATTGGCTTTGCATCTGGGATGAGAGTAAGTGATGCTTTGATAGTGCAGAGTCCTAGCGTGTTATTGAAAAGGCTTGGGAAATTTCGTTGAACTTCCTGCTCGAGCTGCGATGGTGTCTCCGTTGTGATGTTATTGCAGATGCTGGCAATAGGAATGTTCCAGATATCAAGTGCATCCATCCAGTCGCTGCCGAGGACGTTGAGTTCTCTTGCGACGTAGCAGGGACCTTTGTCTTCACGATCGTGAAGTCTTAAGCGAGCTGAGAACTTGCCGAGCATCTCAATCTGGTCTCCCGAAGCGCTGTAAGCTTGTTCTTCGCAGTCGGATAACTTTGGTGAGCCAATTTTTTTCCAGTTTGCTTCGGAGATGATGGTCCAGTCGGAACCTGAATCGAGTTGAAGTCGTAGCTTAATGTTGCCGATGGCCGGTTCGACGAACTTTCGTGCACCGATGGATGCTGATGTGATCGCGAGACTCTGACGACGCTCGTCCCGGCGGTTAAAGCGGTTTGGTCTCTGACGGAATCTCCTGAGGAACTCGAATGCTGATGCACAAAAGCCTGCCTTGTGTCCTTTCACCTTGCATGTAGCGCATTCCGTTTGTCTGTAGGGGCAGTCTCGGTGCCAGTGAAGATCTCCGCAGAAGTAACAAGGATTTGATGGGACTGCCAAGTCGTCACGAGCCTGCGAAACTTGTTTCTTTGGTTGTCGAGAGTTTTGAGCGCTGGTTGTCTGTTGCAGACGCTGTTGCGGGCGCTGCTGTGGGCGCTGCTGTGTGAGGAGGATCTCGCTCTTGATGGCTGCCTCCGGTTGCTGAATCATGGCTTTCTCTATTTTCAAGCTTGATAAGCGCTTCGCCACATTGCAGACGTCATTGAGATCGAGCTTAGGAATGGTATTCGGGTCTGCAGCTGCCGCGCGGCTTAATTCGATGTCGTCAAGCTTCGTCAACAGATTCTCAAGCACACGAGAATCTTCTGCATTGTTAAGACCGGTCGTGAAGCTAAGCACTTTGAAGTCCTCAGCGGTGCAGTTGGCAAAGTCGAACTTCTCGCATCTGGTGTTGACTCGATTCGTGTACAGGTCGTAGCCTTCACCTGACTCTTTCTCGACGCGCAAGCACTTATAACGGAGTGCGAATTGAGACTCTCTGCGGCCGAAAAGCTGTTTGAGTACCTCCACCGCACGTTCGAATGTAATTGTTTGTTGTGTGGCGGGTAGGATTCTGTCAGCGAAGGTCTGGTAGTCCGAATTGGTGAGCCTTTCTGTGAGTAAGCTGATCTTCTGTGTAGCGGTCATCATTGCAGCGTCTTCGACAAATATTGATTTGTATCTTGCATACCAGCGGTCGAAAGTGAGGTTATTATCTGGTGAGAATTCAAATGTTGTCATGCGGCCAGCCAAGGTCTTGTAGAGTGATGTTGCTTGGAAAACGGGAGCTGCAATTGGATCTGCGGTATGAGCTTGGCCTGCGGCGGAGGCTGCTTGTAGGGTAAAGGGAGGTAATTTGGTGATATAGGTAATTTGGTGATAAATCTTAAACTGCTTGCCATCAACAAACCGATAGCGGCAGATCAATGAGACGGCGCTACTTTCTAGCTGCAAGCCAGAGCGAGACGGAGAGCTAGCAACCAGGTCCGTGCGTGTCGCCGTCTCGACGCAGCGACAGTGCTCGCCAGTCGAGCCAGTGAATTGTATCTGCAGAGCGTCGCCCAAGAGAAGTTTTGGAAATATTACTGTAAAATCTACATCTTTCGAGGTAGGTGTTCAACGTTACTATAGTTTAATTGTTATAACATGACCATTATATTGACATAACCATTGCTTTCCGTATCCTATAAGAAGAAAAAAATATTCCCTAAGTTTTGAGCCGTTTTGCTTAGCATTTTTAGACAACATTATTACACGATTCGGACTGGTGGATTTCGGGATTTTTTTAATTTTTAACAGGCAGCTTTAATGTCCGATTGTTGGTGACATATTACGGTCCATATCATAAATATTATTTTCCATGGGTACATTGTCTTGAATTGAGCAATTTTTTTTTATCACCAACTTACCGTATGTATCACCAACTTACCGTATCAAACTTTTAGTTCACATTTTTAGTTTTTTTTAATATATTGTTCCAGAAGCAATGGCTGATAAGGAGAAGAGATATAGAAAATATGACTCAAGCGAGCTCCAGCTAGCTTTAAAATTAATAAAAGAAGATGGGAAGAGCCTATATTTTGCCTCCAAAACTACAAAAATTCCCTGGAGCACCTTGAAACATTATGTTTCAAGAGAAGAGGAAACGGCCCGAAAATTAGGACGGCCTTTTGCCCTCTCCTCGGAATTGGAAGTAAGATTATTTAATTATATAATTGAAATGACGGAAATGGGCTTCGGCCTAACAGTATTTGCTATCAGAAAAGTTGCTTATGACTTAGCCGCCGCAAGTGGTCGCAAAAACTTCCTGAACTCGGGCAAAAACATAGCCAGCAAATGGTGGTGGGCTAGCTACAAAGAAAGGTATGGTTTAAGTCTGAGAGTTCCTGAAAATTTGTCTGCATACAGGGCCTCAATGGCTAACCCAACGATATTGGCAGATTACTACCTGAAGTTGGACCACTTGACAACTGAATTGGGCATCAAAGACATGCCAGATCGCATTTGGAATTGCGATGAGACTGGCATGTCTTATGTAGTAAAACCCGGCCGTGTAGTCACAGCGATAGGTAAGAAATACGTCTATAATAGAACGTATGCAGAAAGAGGAGAGACTCACACAGTTTTGGCATGTATCTGCGCAAACGGAACATGGATCCCGCCGATGATAATTTTTAAGGGCGTACGTTGGACTGACATACTGGCAAGAGACAGTCTTCCCAATTCGTTGGTGAAACTCTCCCCGAAAGGATGGATAAACACCGAACTGTTCGTGGAATGGTTTAAGTTTTTCATTTCCGCAATACCTCCACAGCGACCAATAATCCTTTTGATGGATTCGCACGCAGCCCACATCGGTCCTGAAGTCGTTGAACTGGCTAAGGAAAATCGAATTTACCTATTAACTTTTCCAGCGCACTGCACTCATATCTTGCAACCTTTGGACGTCGGTGTTTTCAAACCACTTAAGGATTACTGGCGGAAAGGCATAAATGAATACATGCGACAGTACCCAGGCGACAAACCCAACAGGACCAACTTCCACTCCATTCTGAATCCGGCCTATGTAGCTAGTTTCACATCCAAAAACATAATAAATTCGTTCAAAAAAACAGGCATATGTCCTCTGGACAACAACGCTGTCAATCAGTTGGCTCTAGCGCCTTCCATGTTAACTGAGAAAGCATTGACAGTCGATGGTAGTTGTGGAACTGAGCCAAACATTATTAGCGTTTCCACAACCCTTGAAAATGTTCCAGTTGATCCTGTCGCCTCCATTCTAACGAAACCTAAACGGCCAGAGAAGAAAGTTACAAAAAGGAGAGCCAAAGACTCGTCCGCTAAATGTTTGACACCTTTAAGAGATACAAACTTGAATGTACCGTCGGCTTCAACAGTTCCAGTTGCCAGCTGTTCAAACTGTCCGAGTGTCGCGAGCTCATCGAGGGGTTCCGATGATTCTGAAACCAAGACGACGGGACTGAAGAAAAAATTGGTTCAGAAAAAGGCCATCTTGAAAACTGTTCAGAACAAGGAAAACTCACGCCATCTTGACGACTGGGAATGTGGTCTGTGTAATGGTCTGTATTCTCAAGATGTAACCGCTAAAAATGGAGCTCAATGGATCCAGTGCTCTTACTGCACTGTGCCTTACCACAACGACTGCCTTGGGTGTGATTTGGACACAGAAGAACAATTATATTTCAGGTGTGAATATTGTGAATAAACAAAAAAGTGCTAAAATTATACAAACTCTTATGTCTCCTGTTGTTGTTTGTATTCCTAAACTCGTTTGATATTGTTTTAGGAGTGGAATATGCTCCTTTCGATTTACCTCAAATAAAACAGAATTTAACCTCACAAATATTTGTTTATACTGATTGTCACCAATTTACCAACCCCTTATCACCAAATTTCCGACCTATATCACCAAATTACCTTTGTCGGCTGATACCACATACTCATTAATAAATAATTATGTAGACGCTTTACAACAACTACTGATTATTCATAACTAAGCTCAAACATAGAAGTATACAACATGAGGATAACGAGCTGGTATCATTTATTTTTATATGAACTATTTCATTATTTTGAAAATTATCACCAACATACCTTACCTTACCCTACATGAAGTTGTTCTAGGATTTTCTGATTTTGTTGCATAAGTCGTGAAACCAGTTCTCGGTCAGCAGCAGCTCGTTCGTCAGCTTGTTCAGCTTGTTGCTTCATCAGTTTCACCAATTCCTGCACTGATTTGTCCATGTTGCAAGGTTATGTTATTTTTGACACATGGAAAAAAACTTTCGATTTTTTGCTTAGATCGCGTGAATTCGTTCAATCCTCGTCGCCACTGTTGTAATCCATAGTTTTATTCACATCATAGTTTATTCAATAATAGTTTATTCAATAAATGAGTTAATACAGAGCACAATCTCATGTAGGTAATGTTCACTCCAAATCCCCTACCCGCCTGTCCTGTCTCATTACACAGTGTTGCCAGTATGTAACATCTTACACAGTGTTGCTAGTATGTAACAGTATATATTCCTCTACGATAGCGCCCAAACGCTTTATCCGATTAGGCCGAAATTTGGCATGTAGGCATCATTTGTTCATGGTAAGAGTTGCATAGATTGTGGTTAAAATCAGTCCACCAGAGGGCGAGCTAGTCATACTTTAATCTTGAAATATTGCAATTAGCGACTTGAAATTTGGTACACATATACCTTTTTGGACCAAAATTACATTGTGAAATTTTGGTTGGAATATCTCATATACCTCATATTATATCTCTAAGTTTTACAAATAATATTTATTTTCCGACATACAAATGTATGGAGGAGTCAAATATTTAAATTTGCTTTCATAAGTACTATGATCAAAATGGTTACGAAATTGTTATAGTAAAATTTTAAAAAAATACAAACAAAATAATAAAAGTAGTCCAAAATAATGATAAAATAAAATATATTGACGTTGCTGTGGATGTCCTGTGAGGATGCATAATATATAGACGTTGATTTGGCAAGTGGGGCGGTGGAGATAGAGGGGGGGGGGGGGGTGTTATGAAATGAGTAGCAAATTAGTTCTTGTGGTTTCCGACCAAGTCATCGAGGGGTTTGGATGTGAGAGAAGTATAGAAATCTATACATCCTATACATCGGACAGCATTGGTAGCTGCCAATACAAACATGGGTGAGTGACTGAGTAATAAATAATCTCTTGGTATGACCATATGACCGTCTAGATTATGTTGCCATTAGACGACAAGGTCTCTTCCATGAAATACACCAGTTTTATGGGTAAGTTTTTTTTTTGGTAAATTTTATTCGGAAACCCATATTTTAAAATTTGACTTTTTTAAACCCTTCGGCAACGTAACGACCAAATTTGGTTGCACATCAGAACATTCCCGGAGCGCACAGTAATATTATTTGCTAATTCGAACACATCGTAAAATCCATACCAAATATCTCATTATTACCATAGATACATAGACGGCTGCTAGAATAACTTCGCGCGCCATTTCGCTGATATTTCTATTAAAATTCCATTGTCAAACATAATATTCTTTTTTTCGAGAAATCATCAAATTTTTATTGGTTTTATGAGCAAATATCTAAATATTTTTGTATAAATAAGCAAATTATTAGAGAATCTAATAAAGATCACGATAGTATTTACAATTTCTAAATAGGGTTCCGTATTTTTCCGTAAGACAAGTACAAGTTAGAAATGCCGAGTTTTTTTTAGTAATAGAATATTCTTACATTTATTCATAATTATCTAATTGTTTTACAAAATGATATTTCAATATTTTATATACGAAATTTCAATGGGATCATTGACCAGTTATTTTTTTTAATGATTTCTATGTATTTCTATAGTTATAGTAGTTTTTGTCGAGCGCGGCGCTATTGCAAGAAATTCCAATAAATTGCCGCGGTCTGTCATGAAATTTTGCCGCTACTAGAAGGGTTAAGTCACGATATTTAAGTGTACTTAGTTCATTATCCTTATCTAGAGCTAATTTCACTTTAACGTACTGCCCTGTCCCGTTCACATGAACACATATCCGATTTTAGTATACGAGGAAACGCAATCGAGCCCGTTATCTCGATGAATGAATTTTTAAAGTTGGAATACCAAAAAGTTGGATGGAATATGAATATCTCAAAGACTAATATATCAGTTATTTGGTACTGGTTATTTGTTTATGACATTTTAATTGTACATGTTGCTAATTTTACTGTAAGTTATTGTGAATTATATTAAGTGAATTATATATGAATTATATTATATCGAATATAATAGGTAAATACGTGTGAATGTCATAGGTAAATAAGTTCTCACTTGCAAACGGTTGCAACCCGTATTTCACTGGAGCTGAAAATGTCCGCTTGAAGCAGCCTCCGTCTCCACTCCCCATTAAGTCGTAATTAAACGGCAGGTTTTACATTAATTGCCCCGCTAATTATCTTGGCAAAAGCCCCAGGTGAAGAAGCATTGACGGGGCGTTAAAATAAACAAACTCTGTTTACTGTCAATAAACTACGACTTGGAGCTTTCGAGAAATCCCGAGTTGTTTCTACTTAGTACTTTTTAGATACGTAATGAGATATTTTACTTAGAAAATAAAACCATTTGCAACTAAAAAATAGGCAAATCTGCCTTATTTTACTTTACAGGGGACACGAAAAATAGTGTACTGTAAATATTATTAGACTAGCTGCGCCCAGCGGTTTCACCCGCGTGGTGATGGAAAATTGTGATAATACTACTAATAGAAACATATAATTATGCATTTTATGCGTGTAACTCCAGCGGTTTTTGCGGAGCACGCCAGAATAGCTCGCAGATGGCAGATTTTTTTCCTACTTACTTGACACTTATCGTTATATTTTGAATCATTCACACTATATCATTATAAATTATAGCCTATGTGTTATTTTGATGTGTAAGCTATATTATTGTAAAGTTTCATCAAAATCCATTTGGTAGTGTTTACGTGAAAGAGTAACAAACATCCATACATACATTATTGCAAACTTTCGCGTTTATAATAGTAGTAGGATAATATCATTATTTAAAAATATCCTAGTAGATATTACAATTGATTATACAGGTGAGTTTTTAGTTACCGTCATCCTTAAAGGGGTGAATCAGTACGAGCAAGTAAGCAACTTTTGATGATTTTTTTTGGAAAATCACACACAAAATATATTTTAAAAAATATTTTTTTCGACAAATTTGTAAATTTTATCTTTTGAAAATACGCTTGAGAAGCGTTGAGCGCGCGGCGTTTGCTATAGCTGTAGGTAAAATATCGCTAATAAACAGTGGCCTCGATTGCGTTTCTTCGTGAACTAAAATCGGATATTAGTTCATATGAACGAGACAGGGCAATACGTTAGAACAGGATGTGAAATGAACGGTTGTCACTTTTCAGCATTAAAACTACCCACCGAAGACACATATGAAATGTGTTCAAATTTATTCGGACGTATTTAAGTTCGACAGGTAGTTTAAGTGCGGGAAAAAGCGGCAATATAAGTGATATTTTACCCACCGCTCAATGCTTTTTATATTATTTAAAAAAAGAAACAAAAAAAAAGTTGACTAAGTATACCTAGTAGGTACTAGGTATAGTAGGTACCTTTTAGATACGTTATCAGATATTTGTCGTCTGTAATACGAGTTGTACTTAAGAAATAGTTACGACTGCTTTTTTGCTTTATTTTACAGGGGACACGAAGAACAAGGTACTGGAAAATATTCTTAGGAAAAATATTTTATTACTAAAAAAAAACTCGGCATTTCTAACTTGTACTTGTCTTACGGAAAATTGCGAACCTTATTTAGAAAATGTGTAAAACTATCGTGATCATTATTATCTTCTCTATAAAAGGTAATATTTTGTTTTGCTTATTAACATACAAAAATATTTAGATATTAGCTCATATAAACCAATAAAATTTTTTATGATTTCTCGAAAAAAAAATGATGATGTTTGACAATGGAATTTTACCAGAAATATCCACGAAATGACGCGCGAAATTATTCTAGCAGCCGCCTATATATCTATGGTAATAATGAGATATTTGGTATGGATTTTAGGATGCGTTCGAATTAAAAAATAATATTACTGTGCACTCCAGAAGCAAGCCGCCAATATTGGCCGTTACGCAGTCAACGGTGTTCTGATGTGCAACCAAATTTAGTTGTTACGTAGCCGAAGGGCTAATAATATAATAAAAATAATGACTTCAACATTATATAAAACCAATTACATAATTAACGATGATATAATTACAACACAAAAAATCCATGAAATAAGTATACAAATAGGAAGTTAATTTAAAACTATCGAATTCCATAAAGATATTTATGGAAATAAAATATAATGAATAAAAACTTAAACAAAACATAATGTCATTATTAAATAAATAAAAATATTATCGTAAAAGGTACAAACGAAAAAAAATATTATTATTATGATTATGCATGACAATATTCAATGAGTTGGAGTAAAAAGAATAAGCCCTTCTATTTCCTTTCTTCTCGCGGTGTCAAGCAGAAGACATGTCTTTGGGCATGGGTGCTATGTCTTGTGATTTCCATTTATATTATAATAGCTGTTGCCCGCGGCTTTGCTTCGCGTAAAGTTTCGAATCAAGTTGCTAATTTGGGTACGGTGGCGTATATTTGCCTTTTTAGACGCTACCTTTAAATATATAGTAAAAGACGTCCTGCTCGCTTTTTGTTCTTCGCCACTCGCCGCCTTATGCTGAAAGCTGACCTTGTTGGGTTAATCGCCGCCGCGCAGCCCCCGCTAGGTATTTTCAGTTGCTTGCCCGCGTTACTTATTTCATGATATCTCTAAAACTATTACAACGAAAAGGTACAGTACATTGCTAATTTTATCTCCATTTAACACCCGTGATGTTGAATTAATTTATTTTAATGAGGATTCATATTTTACTGCTAACGTCTTCAACAAACTTCAACTACTTTATTTTTTATTTTTTTCAGTCATAAAAGCAGTTATTGTAGCTTAAATATAATAGTTTGATATATGCTGTCGCAGAATTTTTTTAGATCTCTTTAAGGCCGACGTTTTTCTTTTACATAGTTTTCAAAAATACCAAACCGTTTCGTCAGCGCACACCGATAAAGCACATCACCAGCATATTTTCTCCGACTCGATTGACAAATAACGTGATTTCGTATTGAAAACTAATATTTATCACAATAAAATATACCATATAGCACTACTCGATAATTTAGCATTCCATTAGTGAAATAATTTTTGAAATCGATTAAGTAGTTTTGGAGATTACCCGCTACATACAAACTTACACACATTATCTCTTTATAATATTAGTATAGATTCTTGTGTTAATTTTATGCGGCCTTTTCTGGGCCTTATGCTTACTAATATAGTATTTTCGTTTTAGCAAATGCTTGCTGTACGTCAGGAACAGAGAAATCACAAAATACATAGTTGCTCAGACTAGTTTCTCAACGGTTTTCTGTCGGTAAGTCTTAACAACGCCCTCTTATAAGCGGATTGAGGTGCGATAGTGCTGCACCCCCCCCCCCCCCTTCCCCCAACCTTCCCCAACTAACTTTTCCATATGCTATAATGCTATATGCACGCGTGTAATAAACTACTTTAAATACATTGCGGCCTGTATGAGGGAACTTTCAGAGGCATTAATGCCAAAAGTGCTGTGATGAAACACCATCAAACTATTAATATTACATTGTCAACTAAAAGCATACAACGTCATTTCAAATTGGACGCTAGTATTTTTTTTCTATAATTTACTTTGGTACGGTATATAAAAATAACTGGGCATCTTTCCAGAACAAAAATAACTAAACTGTCACTATCTGTAATAGATGGCATTGATATTTTCATGTGGTTTCATTTTTAACACAATATACTAGTGCGTTGCTTTCGCTAATGAAAATTGCATTGCGTTTGCATGCGCAGTGAAAATTATATTACGAGTGCCATGCTTCCTTGCATGTTAATCTGATGAGAGAAGGCGTTGACCTCCAGCTTTAGTTAGACCAGATGATCTCGTTCATACTGTTAAAGCGCGTCTACAAGTTACTGTTGCCGTTTTTAGTAACTAACGGACATATAAAGCTGTTCATTATTTTACTGGTAACTATAAATTTCCACGGGAAATTTGATAGTTACCAGTAAAATAATTAAAGGCCTACTTCGTATAAGACTATACTATAACTTCCATGTACTTGAATGATAAAAATATAACCTATTTTTCAGATTCACTTATTTTTTACTATTATTGCTATTTATATATATTTGATAAAAGCTATTGAACCTTGACCTGGTTAAGTCCAAGAACTCGTCTACCGGGTATTTCCTTAATTTCTTGCATCGTGCTCATTCAGAGGTATCAAAAAATTCAGAGGTATCAAAAATTTATTAATTTTTTTATTTATTTGTTTATTTCATTTTACATGTCTTATCTAAGGTTACACAAGGAAAAATAATTACTTTCTAATTAAATACGCGACAAGTTAATTCATCCCAATCCCATGCAACCCGAGGAACATCACACTTCTCCTACGCCTGTGCCTGTGCATGTGCGATTTAAGATTTGTTTGACATAGCGAGCTGACATTATACAAAGTTTATAGATATTACAGATTAGATATAAAGTAGTTTAAAAAATATGTATATATACACAACATATTTACAACAGAATAAAAATGATACTAATAATAATAACAACAGAATAACATTAAAAAAAATGGATAATATGCTTTATAGATAAATATATTTTGAATAAATTAAACCATAATTGACAGTTTTCAAAAAAACAAAAGCAAGAGTGGTTGTCATTACTATTCAAAAATGCATTTATTTTATTTTATTTTATTCATGAAACAGACAGAACAAAAAACACATTTACTAAATCAAAATATAACAAACATAAACCATTTATATGTTTCTACCTATTAAACGGTCATATAGTACGTCATGCTATATAAAAGAAAAGTTTAAAAGACACAAGCATTTTTTTAAATATAAGTTTTAAATATAAGTTTAACCATAAAGTTTAATATAAATTTAGTTTTATATAAATTAATTATACACATTTAATTTACAATATAAATTAAAATATAAAATTAAAAATATACATTTAATTTAATTTTAAATATAAATTAATATATAAATTTAACTCATCAGAGAGCACCTTAGAAACACAGACACACAGAAAGGAGACAGAAGGTTTCCCGTTCTGCCAGGTGCCAAAACGGAGACGCGGACGTCCAGACGTTCGTTTTGGCGACTTTATAGAGTTATGGAACGACAGATTACTCTACGATGGAGGGAGGCGGCAGAAATAGATGGCCGACGGCTGCGGCAGGAATTTCACGCCGACGGCTGACGGCTGCGCCAGAAGGTTGATTCCTAGGGGAAAATAGCCCTAAAGCCTGAGTCCTGCCCGGGCTCGCACTTCATGCGTGGAGGCCGCTGGATGGGTGTTGACCCGTGAGTGTGACCAACCCTGAACAGAATGGGTCTTCGTAGCCAACCCGGGAAGGGCCCATTAGCTCCCCGTCAACAAAAATATATTTTAAACCACCCGTTAATCGAAAGACGACTGTAATGGACCGGAAGACATGGCAAAGTGATTTTGTTACACGATAATGCGCCGTCTCACACAGGAAAACCAGTGAAAGACACTTTGAAATCGCTTGGATGGGACATCGTTTCACACCCGCCGTACTCTCCAGACCTGACGCCATCTGACGAACACCTCTATGAGTCAATGAGGCACGCGCTCGCAGAGCAGCGCTCCAGCAATTTCGAGGAAGTTGGAAAACGGCTCGACGAATGGTTTGCCGCAAAAGACGAGCATTTTTTCTGCTATGGTTATTCATCAATTACCTAAAAGATGGGCGAAATGTGTAGAAGCTGATGGCTAATATTTTAAATTAAAAAAAATCCCTAGAAAATGACGTGTTTTCTTTTACCAAAACCCGTTAAAAACTTATGCATACACCTGGTATATGTACCAGAATTGTTAAAATGAGAAAAGAAACGTGCCTATAAAGTTGAAATTACCAATTGTTCAGCAATGAACAGACTGTGAATAAGGGGTGGAAAACCACATTTTAGAGCGGAATGGAATATATTTTTAAAATATTACCAGTCTACATATTATCATCTATAGTCAATAGTCTTTTATTCACCCATAATTGCCGATATTGGGTGATTCCTTAATTGTTTAAAACACAATAATCAAAATACAATTGTAATAAATAATAATTAAAAAAAAAGTCAAAGAAATCAACAACCTAATACTAATGCAACGAATAATCAGTAAATATAATACCAAAAATTGCAAGTCAGAAAACATAAAAGATAAATTCCTAATAATCGCACACGTAAAACGAAAATCATTGTAATGAAAAATCTAATATTATCCACTTGTTACTACGAGGTTTGCCTTGTATGTTTTAACAAATTAATAATAGAGATATGATATCTATCCTAGATATCTATCGAGAACGGTATCCTAGAGATATGATATTTTTTTTAATAATAAGTATTTACCTATATTAAATATATTGTAATATTTTTTCGAGGTAGTATACTATACATTACAAATAGTAGATGTGATGAGCCAGTGTATAACTCTACGAGTATATACGAACATTTTACTTTTTCGGCCCAAGGGAAAGTATTGTGAACGCGCTTTAAAAGACTTTTGGGATGAAGACGGACATATCCATTTGCAGGCATCATTCGGTCATGGCAAGAGTTGAAAAGATTTTATATGAAATTGGTCCACCAAATGGCGCCATATTTCAATCTCGAAATATTGCAGTTAGAGATTTGAAATTCGATACACAGATGCGTCGTAGGGCAGAAACCACATTTTGAAATTTTTGTAGGAATACCTTTTATACAAGCGACGCTCTTTAAAAATAATGCCGCTTTATTTAAGAAAATACTACATCATATTGGAAAATAGCCATTTTAATACCACGGAAATATAAAAAAAATACTAAAATACTTTTGCTATCATAGTCACCTGACACAATCACTATCGGGTGAGGGGGGGTAGTTATCGGGGGGTGGGGTAGTGGGTTAGGGTTGGGGGGTTGAAGGAGGGAGGGGGGGTTGGGGTTGAGAGGTTTGGCGCATTTCCGGGAAAGTCTTGGAGTGACACCACAGATTTTTTGGTTCTACGGATAATTCTAGTATTGTCTTTGGAAGGTCATTAAAGAGTTTAAAGGCCAAATAATTTTGTGGCATAGTTAAACGGACTTTAGGAAGGGCTATGTTGGCTTTGCTTCGAGTGTCGTGATCATGTACGTGCATGTTAAGCGTACACTCGTGTATGTTGTTCTTTACATACACTAAACAACTGATAATAAAAGCTGATGCGATATTATAAACAGTATCGACATACATACGACAGAGCACTTAACGGATGTATACACGCTTATTCAGGGTGGTATGTGTATCTTAAATAAATAACAAGTTAAGAATCAAAATAAAGAACAAGGTCATTATTTTATTTTATTTTATTTAATTTTTTATTAGCTAAATGTATACAGCATATTCATTTTATGAAAGAACATTTTATAAATTAACATTCATATAGCCATATCCACATCTTTGCCAAAGACTACAGACCCATTAGCCTCACCTCCTTTCTCCTGAAATCACTGGAGAGACTAGTTGACGGCTACTTGAAAAACAACCACCTAGCTCTTCAACCGCTTGCTGATGCTCAGTATGCCTATAGGGAGGGCAGATCTACGGACACTGCCCTACATCACCTGGTGAGCACAATAGAGACACAGTTAGCGGCGAAAGGTTACGCTCTGGGAGTATTCCTGGACATCGAAGGAGCATTTGACACCACATCATATGCAACTATAAAAAACGCTATGCACAGACGAGGAATACCAGAGACCATTATTGACTGGACATTGAGTATGCTATCAAATAGGAATCTGACCGTCTATCAAGGCGACACCTCCATCACGGGAATCCCTGCTAAGGGCTGTCCACAGGGTGGAGTCATCTCCCCCCTCTTGTGGAGCATCGTTGTAGACGAACTCCTAATAGATCTACAAAACCTAGGCCTCTCTGTCTACGGCTACGCTGATGACGTGGCCATAGTAGTCAGAGGAAACTTCCTATCAATACTTAAGGAGCTCATGGACATAGCACTTAAGACCACCCAAGACTGGTGCCAGGCCAGAGGTCTATCCGCTAATCCAAGCAAGACTAAGGCCATGATTTTCACCAGAAAATACAAACCCGAACCCGTTGAGTGTCTCAAGCTCTGGGATAAGGAGATAGAATACGCTACAGTAGTTAAATACCTTGGAGTCTATCTAGACCCAAAGCTCAATTGGAAGCACCACCTCGAGCGCAAGAGAACAACCTTCTATGCCTCGTTGTGGACGTGCAAAAGAGTCATGGGAAAAACCTGGGGGTTCAAACCCAGGGTCGCCTTATGGCTCTACAGGGCAGTACTGCTGCCTAGACTAACCTATGCTGCAATAGTCTGGTGGTCCAGGGTGAGAAAGCTTGAGACAGTAAAAATGCTTAAAAGCCTTCAAGGTAACTACCTGAGGGCTGCAACTGGCGTCATGAAGACCACCCCAACAGCGGGATTAGAGGTGGCACTCTGCTGCCCGCCTCTGGACAAGCTCATCATCCACTCCGCCAGACTTACAGCATACAGACTGAAGTGTTTGGGCGAGTGGAAGCGTGGAGGGCACAATCATCCTGAGCTAAACCTCCTCCACAAAAGCCCATTCACTCTGACCCAGGATCGACTACGGAAAAAAATTTCGGTAGAGAAATCCTATAAAATCCTAATCCCCACCAGGGAAGAATGGAAAAATCCGTAGTGGCTTCAAAGCCACAACGCAGACGCCTGGTTCACCGACGGCTCAGGAACAAATGGACGTTTTGGGGCAGGCGTGTACGGACCCAAAACCAACCACAGAATCAGCATCCCCCTTGGACAATACGCTACGGTTTTCCAAGCCGAGGTACTTGCCATATTGGAATGCATAAAACTACAAAGTCGACTTGAGGTAAAAAACAGACAAATCCTCATCTGCTCTGACAGCAGAGCAGCACTGGACGCTCTGGCTAAAGCCACCACAGAATCTTCTGTGGTCTGGGACTGCATGCAGGAGCTCAACAAATTGGGAAAATCCAACAAAATCACCCTAATGTGGATACCGGGTCACCAAGGCATACCCGGAAACGAAGAGGCCGATAGACTGGCAAAACTGGGCACACTGGATTGCCCAGTGGAGCCAGCTGTAGGGGTCCCCTTCGCTACAGGTAAGAAAATCATCAGGGACTGCTTGGAGCAGGAACATCGGGCTTCCTGGAAACAGAGTCAGGGATGTCGCCAGGCAAAAGCCATGATGGAGCAACCACTACAGAAGAAAACCAAGGCCCTACTTGACATGAGCAAGAAGAACCTTAGAACCACTATCGGTCTCCTCACCGGACACACGACCCTTAGAGCTCATCTATTCAACCTTGGCTTGACTGAGAGCAAGGATTGCCGAATATGTGGCGAGGAACCTGAAGACAGCATACACATTGTTGGCCGCTGTCCAGGGCTCGCCGCCAAAAGACACAGTTTACTGGGACGAGCCTTTCTCGAACCCAGCGATCTGCCCAACTTGAAGGTCAGTGACCTACTTAGTCTGGTAAGAAGTACCGGGCTACTAGCTGACAATTGACCTAACCACACAGTGGGTAGTTACAAAAGACCTTACAGATCTAGGTGACATCAAGGGCTGGAAACAAGCCCCCCACTCCAACTACTACTACTACTACTACTACTTCATATAGCCATTAATACATGTCAAATTAGCAAATAATATAAAGCACCTATTTAAAAGATAATAATTTTATATCCTTTTTTTGAAGAAAAAAGGAAAATGAAGCATTTCTAAATTGAAATGTATAAGTACATACAATAGGGGAATGGAAATAGAAGGGAGGGATTGTTATAACACTATATGATAATATACGTTCATAAATAAAGAACGAGTTAAGTATCAAAATAAAGAACAAGGATAGTTATTTATATTTTTAATCGCGGTTTTTTCTGTCGGCATTCTGAAGAAAGAAGCAGCGAAATATTCAACACAGCCCGTGCAAAATATCATTAAGAGACCGCTAAGGAGTTGCCGATGGAAGTCAAAAGTTTATGACAGATTTTCAGGGAATTTGTCTCTTCAGAGAGAGTCTGGGAGATCGCATCAATAGGATTGCGGTGAGCGAGTTAATTCGCTCAGGACTTCACTCAGACTCTCTCAGTCACTCCCGTCAGCGACACGAGACGCAAATAAAGCCGCAGTCGTTCTGAGGAATAACTTCATATAAAGCATCATAATATATAAATATTACCTTTTCGTCAATGATTTCTAAATACATAATTTCTCAGACGTTTCTGGTGAAAGTCATTTCCACGTTGATTTTTAAGTACTCTTAAATGAATCGGGTATTTTTAGCCCTTGTGTACTACCCACGGTTCATTTTGACTGTAGGTACATATAATGATCTGAAATGTAGGAACCTATTATTAACCGACTTCAAAAAAGGAGGAGAATATCAATTCAGTTGCGTCTTTCTTTTTTTTAATGTTTGTTATCTCATAACTGCCATTTATTTATAAACCGATTTAAAATTATTTTTTTATTTGAAAGGTTATGCTTACAGATTGGTCCCATTTTTATCAAAATCCTGTTCTGATGTGGGATCCATGAGGAATTGAGGGAAATCCTCAAATATTATCATATAAAGATGAAAATTTACATGTTGGTTTAATTCAGTTGGCAAATCAATGACAATGATTTTTTTAAATGGTAAGCATGACCTGATTCTACACCCTGGGTTGTCTCCCGACGATAGGACTCATCAACGGTCAACAATAAAGACACGAAATTTTGTATACTCATTCAATTATGATAGAACGTTCTAAGTTTCACCATGACATGGCTGCTGCACCCAGGGTTGGCTCCCGACCAGATGACTCCTCGACGGTCATGAGCACAGACACAAAATTTTGTATATGCATTCAATTATGATAGCCCGTTTTAAGTTTCACCAAGACGGCACCCAGGGTTGGTTTCCAACGCGGGAACTTCTTAACGTTCAACAGTACAGACACAAAATTTTGTATACGCATTCAATTATGATAGCCCGTTCTAAGTTTTACCATGACATAGCTGCTGCACTTATAAAAAATGGGATCGGTTTTTTTTTGTTTAAATTATGTCTATTATATCTTTAGTACACGTATATCGAAGCATCCGGGAAGAAAAAATTAGAGGTATATTTTTTTAAACAATCTTTTCTTTTTATCAAGGGTTCCAGTAGCAATCTCACGAGTCCATATTTAGACCCGCATCATCATGTGCAATAGAAAGTACTCAGGAGAAATCTGTAGAGAAAGTGTCATTCTTTGTACCGCCGCGAATAGTTTGCTCTCCTCGTACGTTTGAAGTCCCTCGTCTAAGCTCTAGTTACGCCCAAAACTCTATCATATACCAATTGATGACCACATACAACGGTCGATTTCAAGAAATTGACATATTTCACATGAGCCAAACCAAATTCAAGGAGGCTGTTCATAGCTCACTTGGCAACCTGAGAATTGGTATTGGTATGTAATATACGTATATATAAGGAGTTTGTAAACGAATGGACCAAAATGTAAATGCGTCATATTAGTAATAATTCATTTATTTTTATTTATTTATTTAGTACTTTATTCATTCTTTTTTATACATAATAACCACATTATTACCAATGTTATAAAGTAACTCGGAAAAATGTAACACGCAAATGTAGCAAATGGTCAGTGCCCACCTAACTAGGACTGTAATGTCCTGTATCTAGGCGGGTCAGAGTAAACAATTAAAATTAGTGAATTAATTTATAAAGAACTAAATTGACTAACGTTTTTTTTTAGAAATAATAAATGTACCTAATTAAAATTTAATATATAATATATTATAATAATCTGTATAAATATTACAATGTATATACCTAATCATATTTATGTAATAATATGGTAAGTACATAGATACCTAAATTCGATTATAATAAATAATAAATATAATATGGTATTAACATATTTAAATTAGAATACAATTATTTAAATACGATTTTAAAAATATTGGGAAAAATAAGAAATAGGTACCATATGCATAATACTATGTATTATTAATATTATATGTATTATTAATTAATATTATATGCATAATACTATGTATATGTATACGATATAAGCTTTGAAATCAACCATTATATAATATACGCTATACAAGACAAGTTTTCGGATTTAGACCTCCCTAATTCAAATAACCATTTATTTATATTAAATTTAAACTGTTGAATGTTCTTTAGGTGTTTCCATTTCTCTTCTATGTCATTATATAACGTGGGCCCAAGGAAGAAAGCTTGTCTTTATGCAAATGTTGTTTGCACTCGAGAAATAAGGAAATTTTGTTACCGTGAACTCCGAGTATTGCAGTTTTGTTGACTTTGATCATGCTTATCTTTATGTTTATGAAAAAATATTATTACATATTTTAGAAACAATTGCTTGACGTCCAGGACTTTAGATTCTTTGAAAAGAATATGTTTATTTTATAAAAAAAAATATTATTATTATTTAAATCATTACAAAAACAACTATATATATTAAAAGGTATAAAAAACTCGACGGGTGTTACAAAAAGTCAACTACCTTACTTGTAATTATTATTAATACCGTTTTATATGAAAAAAATGTGGTTTATTTATTTATTCATATATTTTTTCCGCTACCTATCCAATCAGATCTTTCATTTAACACTAAACACGATATACTTATGTATTTTTTTGACATTTGGATTTTTGGACATTTAGACAACTATTTACTTGATATTTGGATAGTTAAGGTATTCTATGACACTCGGAATGTCATAACGATTCTAACAATATAACAGACTTATGAATCGGTTTGAGCATTAAGGAGTTATAGAGGATTAAAAAAAGGAAATTATACATAGATGAACTCTGAACACATAACATATTTTTTTTTGTTGTGCAGTCGTTTCAAAATATCCATTCTTAGTCATTGAAATATTTATTAGAACAGTATTATATGGTAATAACTGAAAGCCGAATAGCAACAAATTACCGACCCTAAAATGCCAAAAAAAAACTGAAACACAAATTTAAATCCAGCTTATATAAGGATATCATCATTATCATCAGCAGCAGCTAGACGTCCACTGTTAGACATAGGCCTCCCCCATAGAAGGCCATGACGAGCGGTCTTGAGCCGCCTCCATCCACCTACTTCCTGCGACCTTGGCTATGTCGTCGGTCCATCTTATGGGGGGCCGTCCCACACCACATCTACCGGTTCGTGGTCGCCATTCGAGAACCATTTTTCCCTAACGGCTGTCGGTTCTGCGAGCTATATGGTCTCCCCATTGCCATTTCAAGTTGGCAATTTTACGATCTATATGAGTGACCCTGGTTCTTCTGCGGATTTCCTCATTTTGGATCCTATCATGCAGTAAAACTCCACGCATTGCCTCTCCATGGCTCGTTGCGCAACTTTGAGCTTGTGTATGCGGCCAATAGTTAGCGAACACGTCTCAGTGCCGTATGTCATCACTGGCAACACGCACTGATTATATACATTTGTTTTGAGGCTTTGCGGTATTTGTGACAAGAAGATATAGCGTGATTTTTTGAACGCTGACCAACCGAGTTGGATTAGCCGGCAGACCTCCTTGTCGAAGTTGAGTCTGCCTAGTTGGATCGTCTGACCCAAATAAACATACTGGTCGACAGCTTCAATAATATGGTTTCTCAACGTGTACCGGAATGGGTGCGACATGGGCATTCGACGTGCTTTTTATCTTACCCATGTTCATTTTTCATCGTATAAGGATATGATAAAAATAAATACCATGGATTACCGCTCCGTATATAAACCACACAGAAGTTGTTTGTGCCCTTTAAAAAGTGGTTCCTCGACTTAGTTCCAACGTCAAATGGAACATTCATTGTTAGATGATATGGGGGTTAATGAGCCCTTGCTGAGTTGGTCACGAAGACCCATTCTGTTCAGGGTTGGTCACACTCACGGGTCAACACCTATCCGACGGCCTCCACGCATGAAGTGCGAGCCTGGGTAGAACTCTGGCCTTATGGTCAGTTTCTTCTGGGAATCAAACTTCTGGCGCTCCTGGACGGTCTGCGCACTGTGCGGCGTAAGCCAATCGACTGTGCACTCTGACTAACAACTTGGGTTGTCGACTACAGCGGGCGAGCCCGTCACCACAGGAAGTTTTAACGATTAGTCGTTCTATCTCCCTGGAGTGAGCGTAGAAGACTTGGGACAAAACAGTTCACCATCTAGCTACGCCACAACCCGCAAGAGACCAACGCCTTAACCGCGAGATAGCCAGTAATATTACCTGGCGGGCCGACACTCGCGCCCTTGCGTCCAATTGTGACCAGATTTCTCCGGTCTCTCAATTGGTTCCGAGTTCGAGGTCGCTTGCGCGGTCTTCTCCCTTACGAAGCGGTGAAACGGTGTATACCGAATCTATCGCGGACCACGGCGTCCTTTGCCCGGCTCTTCAACCAGGATCGGATGGCCGATGGTCATTTCAAGAGCAGTCGCCGTAAGGTCCGCAACCACCCCTGCTCTATAGGAAACAGTACAGCTTCCAGACTCCCCCGACTGTTAGTCAGAGTGCACAATCGATTGGCTTGCGCCGCACGGTGCGCAGACCGTCCAGGAGCGCCAAAGGTTTGATTCCCAGGGGAAACTGACCAAGGCCAGAATCCTACCCAGGTTCGCACCTCGTGCGTGGAGGCCGTCGGATGGGTGACCCGTGAGTGTGACCGTCCCTGAACAGAATAGGTCTTCGTGGCCAACCCAGCATGGGCCCATTAGCTCCCACAGACTCCCCGACTATGACTAACAGTCGGGGGAGTTTGTGGGAGCTGTTTCCTATAGAGCGGGGGTGGTTGCGGACCTTACGGCGACTGCTCTTGGAACGACCATCGGCCATCCGATCCTGGGTGAACAGCCGGGCAAAGGACGCTGTGGTCTGCGATAGATTCGGTATACACCGTTTCACCGCTTCGTAAGGGAGAAGACCGCGCAAGCGACCTCGAACTCGGAACCAATTGAGAGACCGGAGAAATCTGGTCACAATTGGACGCAAGGGCGCGAGTGTCGGCCTGCCAGGTAATATTACTGGCTATCTCGCGGTTAAGGCGTTGGTCTCTTGCGGGTTGTGGCGTAGCTAGATGGTGAACTGTTTTGTCCCCAAGTATTCTACGCTCACTCCAGGGAGATAGAACGACTAATCGTTAAAACTTCCTGATGTGACGGGCTCGCCCGCTGTAGTCGACAACCCAAGTTGTTAGATGATATTATATGAACCATATCTCTGACTTGTGAAACCTGTAAAAAGCTAAGAATATAGATAATGAACCCCAAAAAGTTAATGCATATTTCATACCTCCTGCCGCGACACCTACAAAACATTAATTTATACTCCTCTTTCACCTACAAAAGCCATACAAAATCGTCTGTGTCACCCCAAGACATTCCCGGGAAGTAGCCTAAGAACGCCATCTTATTCAATATGAAAATAGAATTGCCAACGCGCGTCTCCGTAAGATTCACAGCTAAAAAATCGAATTACTAAGGAGCGACAAAACTGAATGAAGATTTAAATTTCTAACGTGGGTTGCTGCTTATTTAAAGATTCCGACGGCAATCGCGCGACGCCGCAAATTTCAATATTTGATACTCCCATACGTTTTCATGGCGAAATTTAAATACTATTATTTAATTTTTTTATGACAACAGAAGATTCCAACAAGAATTCACAATGTGATTTCTTCCTAAGAAGTTGTCTGTGTACCGAATTTCAAGTCTCTAAGTCCAATACTTCAAGGATGATATGTGACTAGTGCGCCCCCTGGTGAACAGATATCAATCACAATCTTGTCATGACGAAATGATGCCTGTATACCAAATTTCAGCTCAATAGGATTAAGCGTTTGGGCGCTCACGTGGAGAAACCCATACACACACACACACACATACAGTCGGCGCTTCTTCTCCTTTATTAATAACACCAAGGCACAAATACATAACGTCTCCATGAAATCTATTTTATAATTGAGTAAAAGCAAATATTTAGTTGCTGGTGTGCGCTCGGAACTCTGTAAGCAACACAAAAACAGCTCAACTTTTAAATCGCCTCGATTAAAAGGCTGCTTTTGTGCGGGGGCTCATACACATCATGACTATATTTATTCTGAACTGTTGACAATATTTTACATTTTGATTCCGCCGCGGCAGTAACTGATAAAAGCAATCACCTCGTGTGTAAACAATGCCTCGACGAGATAAACTGGTATATCGTTCGGCGATTAGCGAATAGTAGCGCGTTTTCGCTCTGTTAGTAACAGATGTTTCTTATCAGTCGAAATTAATCGATTATTCCAGAAGGTTCATCAGTGTTCGTTTAGTGTAAATCTCTCTTGATGAGCTCCTACATTTGACAATCTTTTTTATTATAATATATATATTTTGTTTTTAAGTATCTAAAGATTAGTTGTCTGTGCGGATGTGCGATATAAAATTAACAGGTATGCGAATTATTATATTATAACCTTATATTTGTCTATACAATACAATACATTATGATACAATTAACTACTCCACTAGATTAACATTTCTACACTTGGATGCGTCACAAAATTGAATGCTAAAATTTAACTAATAAAAAAATATATCATGATATTTATGGCTGTAGCGTTTTATTCAATATTAGTGATGTATATAGTCGACGAAAAACTATTTGACAAAAGTGTCGTTAGCACATTGGTACCTTTTTCACAACGATCGAGACCTTTTTCACACCTATCGTCGAATATCTAATTGCTTGATATGGTTAGACTAAATCACCTCGATCGCTTAATAATATTAATTATTTATACCTACCAATTTTCAACCAAAAACACTAATAATAACATTTTCTTCCGAATCTTTCAATGACAGCTAAATAAGCAATAGAATAATTTTTAGGAAAAATCTTTATTGTAGTAAAAAGTAACAAAATTATTTGACAAAATTTACTTATAAAAAATATTAAAACGATTTACTGTTTATTTCTTGTACAGTGATTATTATTACTTTATCGTTTTTATAAACTGAAAACAATATTAAACGTTTTTACAATAAGTCGAACACGTGATGAAACTATTAGGACTATTAATTAGTGAAACCCTAACAGTTCGATTTTGAAATCATTAGTAATTAGTAATTAATTTAATATATCTGTGTGAAGTACACATTTTACAATTATTGTTATAATTGTAAAATCGAAATCGGTAATCACCGTTTCGACCATCACCAATTTAATTTGGTAAGTACCTAACCGATTAAGACTATTAATAAGTGTAACAATAATAGTTCGATTTCAAAATAATCAGAATTTAGTGCGTATTTTAATATATCTGTCTGAAATACACATTTTATAATTATTGTTAGGTACCTACCTATACTGCAATATTTACTCTGATCGTTGGTGGTATAAAGTTCAAGATGTTATGATTGAACCCGGTGCAGCGGTCGGTTTGTGCCTTTAAAGCGTTTGTTAAAGTATTGTTCCACGCAGGTAGAATCGATCTCCATAGTAAAATAAACGGTTACAACTTGTTGGGAATCACTGTTTATTTTATGACATTTTAACGACACTTTTGTCAAATAATATTTCGTAGACTATACAAATAATCGAAATATAATTATATAATTTAATAGTCAGGGAACATAATAGATTAAAATATAAATGTAAAGTCTATGTAGAATTATTAAAATAAATGAATTTTATTGTCAATCCAGCAACATACCTTCTTAATATTTTAAATTATTAAGTGTAAAATGAATTATATTTGAATAAGAATATCAGGTATTAAAATATCTACTATTAAGTTTAAAATTTTTCGAATCATCACCATGGAAAATAAATTGAGGAGTTTCAAACTCCCTTAATTATACCATAAATTGGGTTTCTTCCGAAATTACAGAAAATTGCCTTTTTAAATTGGTACTCTCTACGGATTTGTTTGTATTTGCTCTGGAATACAAATCCTTGGATTATAGTAACACAAATTTTGGTGGAAAAAACTATAACGCACTTTGCTAAGAAGACACGAAGGCACGGTACTCAGATTATACTTAGCTGAGCATTTCTCTAGTACTAAAACCATAATCGAATATAAATACGGATATAATTAGCTGACCGGCATACGCCGCTGCATTTCAGCAGTTTTCCCAATATTGCGAAACCAATGGGAGAAATGTGTTTAGTACAAAGAGAATATTGCTTTGTAAATTATGTCATTTTTTATGTAAATTTATTTTGTATGATTAGGTCTATAGACGACCAAATGTTGGATACTTTGGATCCATCAACAGTGGTAATTTATTTTTCGCAAATTTCAGCGCGTCCGCAGTTTTTGGCCCCGAGTATTTTAAATATCATAATTTATTTGAATTATACAGCGGCGGCTCATTGATAATGCAAAAATGTTCCATATTTGCATTTACATAGTACACATTGTATTTGCATAGTTAATAAATAGAGGGAAAAAAGGTTTTGCCAGTTAAATCAAAATTTTCCCTATAGGATTCAAAATTATACCGTTTCCAAATAATGTTGACACGATTTTTTGAGTGATCATTCTCATGTTTGTCTTGATAACTATATCGATCATTTTGTACATAAATCAATCAAAACTTACTGTACTAATGGAAGGCGAAGGGTTTGTTGGAGTCACTTCGTCAAACATACCCACAACAAAGAAGTAATTTCTATAGAATCGAAACCGCAAATACGCTCAAATATACACCAGTCAACTGCAATTGAATTCCAACTAAATTCGGCATTTACTGCACACACAGCTGATGACTAATGTCATTTCTTCTGATCGATCCAATTTGACACAATTAATTTCCCCCACACAAGTGACCATTGCATCATTCACACGATATAAAACGCAGTACATTTCGATCGATCAATATCATTCCCCTGGTGGACATCATTCCCCTAGTGGACAGTTACCGCGGTTACACATCATCATCATCCTCTCAGCGGCCGTCGCCCGCTCTAAGTACGCGCTCATACATCGATCAGTCATATATTATGCGCGATCTTCAAACTTCACACTTCGGCTACACAGCCACGACACCACCTCGAGCCCACACTACCTACACACCGGCGAATTATCAAACAAGGCGTTACGAACTGGCAACCGATCACATACCTTCTGAATAAACACTTCAACTTCAACTACAGCGACTTTCAATACGGAGAAAACTTATTGATGAGAACCACCCTTCGCATACGAATAATTGGAGTCTAGTGAAGGGTGGCCACTCTCACAGGTTTCAAAAACATATAGTATCCAACTTCGCTTTTCTTTAAATTTGTGTTGGTTGGTATAGGAATGCCTGGACATATGTTCGATTTTTACATTTTTGCACAAAAGTAAAACTTTGCATTTACGAGCCATTAATTTATATATTTTTTAATAAGTAAATTATGAAACTTCGATAAAAACAAAAAAATCGATCTACCACTGCGAGCTGTTGGTTGGCTCGAGGTTTCAATCATTAGCCCACTTATATGGTTACCTGCTATAATATTTTTATTTATTTCTACAGAATGACCACTTTTAATATCAGAAAGAGCAAGAAGGAAGATATAACAGAAATACTTTCAATGATAAAGGTATGATCACGTATGTCTGTATATTTTTCATCAGTATATCTAGTGCATATTTTCAAAATATTTTATTATTGTTAGAACATATAGTATAATATTTTACTCACAATATATGCTAGATTAAGAATTACAATAGTTTCTTTTATAGGTATTTAGGAGAAATCCATAATAGAAAACATGTTATAGGGCCAAAATAAATGACAACGGTAGCATAATTGTTATATATATTTTTTTAAATTAACTAATGAATAAAATTTATTTTAGGTATGTATCAGCCAAAATGGCTCATCTGCCTGTATTTTAGATATTTTAATAAATATTGAATAATTGAATTAAATATTTCTCCGTATTGAAAGTCGCTGTAGTTGAAGTTGAAGTGTTTTATAAAGAGGTATACAGGACGTACGCTTTATCAAGGGGTGAATCTGTGGATCCGTACTGAACAAAAAAAACAAATATTTCCTATTATGTAAAAATGCTTCTTCCAAAAAAAATATGTACATGTTCGGTTATTTTTATTTAGAGTATATAATTAAATATGAGGATATAAGCCATTTATGAGTCTCAACCACTTGCCACCTCCAACATCGTGAGTGTGTTATTATTCCCTTGCAGTGTTAATGTTCAAGCTAATAAAACCATGTTAAAAAGGTTGTAAATTGAATTAATTTCCTAGGTTTACTAAGACGGAAATAAACTTTTGCGTTCATTTAGACTTAGTCTAGTTTTCGACAGGAATATTGCAAAGTTTTGTAATTAAAAAAACCTAAATGGCATATACTAAAACCTTCTTATCTTGAAATTTTCTCATTTTAATTAACTAACTATAACTTCATTGTAGCTAACATTGTACTCCGTTGAAATGAAGTATATCATCTCTTACGTCTTTCTATATGTATTTGGTTTGTGAAGGAGTGTTGCAATCGTGCTTTTGTGCGAATATGTTATTGGTTGGATCCGTGTCATTATAAAATACTAGCTGTTGCCGCGGCTTCGCACGCGTTAAATTTGGGTTAAGATAGATCCCTTTTTCCCAGTCAAGTGGTAAGTTTTTGCGTGTAATATATAAAGGTATCTAACGTCCTTCTCTGTAGGTATTCCTGTCAATATGTACTTCATGATGATCAACTAAGTAATTAAGGCGTGAAGATGTGACGATCGCGGTGCTTGCGCTACGCATGTTATCGAGACAAATGATGAATTTATAATGAGGTTCTAGCGCCTTCTCACGTCCGGGAACCGTCGCGCGCGACTTCTATTTTGATTTTTAGGGTTATTTACCCCTTCTCACCCCCTAAGTGGTAGATTTTAGAAAAATATGAAACATGCATTTGCTTATTTGTTTATTATCATTTAAACCTCTTTTCGCCACATTAGGGGTTGAATTAAAAAAATACTAAATACGTATTTGCCTAAATGTTTATTAGAGTATACAAATTCCATCTAATATCGTTTCTCCATACAAATTTTAAACCCCTTTTCACGCCTTTAGGGGTTGAATTGTGAAAAAACGCGAAAGACGTATTTAATTATTTGTTTATTAGAGTTATCCTACAAAGTTTCAAAATAAAAAGTCCATCTAATATCGTTTCTCCATACAAACTTAAACACCCCTTTTTACGCCTTTAGGGGTGAAATTTCAAAAAAATACGAGACACATATTTGCTTAGATGGTTATTAAAGTAATCCTACAAAGTTCATCTAATATCGTTTTTTCATACAAATTTTGAAACCCCGTTTCACCCCTTTAGGGGTTGAATTTTGAAAAAACACAAAACACATATTTGCTTATTTGTTTATTCGGGTAATCTTACAAAGTTTCGAATTAAAAAGTATATCTATATCGTTTTCCATACAAATTTCGAAACCCCTTTTCACCCCTTTAGTGGTGGAATTTTGAAAAAATATGAAACGGGTGTTTCCTTATTTATTTATTAGAGTGACCTTACAAAGTTTCGAAATAAAAAGTCCATCTAAAATCGTTTATCCATACAAACTTCAAAACCCCGTTTTACCCCTCTAAGGGCGGAATTTTAAAAACCATGAAAGACCCATTTGTTTATTTGATTATGAGAGTAATATTACAAAGTTTTGATTTAAAAAGTCTATCTGTATCGTTTCTCCATACAAATTTTATAACCCCTTTTCACCCGTTTAGGGGTTGAATTTTGAAAAACCACGAAAGACTTATTTTCTTACTTTTTTATTAGAGTAATCCTTCGAATTTTCGAAATAAAAAGCACATCTAATGTTGTTTATTCATACAAAGTGTGGAACCCTGTTTCACCCCTTTCGGGGCTGAATTTTGAAAAAATATGATACACGTGTTTCCTTATTTATTAATTAGAGTAATCTTACAAAGTTTCGAAATAAAAAGCACATCTAATATTGTTCATTCATACAAATTTTGAAACCCCGTTTCACCCCTTTAGGGGTTGAATTTTGAAAAAACATGAAACACCTGTTTTCTTATTTGTTTATTAGAGTAATTTTTAAAAGTTTCCAATTAAAAAGTACAGCTACATCGTTTCTTCATAAAAAAAATCGAAACCCTTTTTCACCCCTTTAGGGGTTGAATTTAAAAAAAATATGAAACACTTGTTTCCTTATTTAATTATTAGAGTAATCTTACAAACTTTCGAAATAAAAAGTCCATCTAAAATAGTTTATCCATACAAACTTTAAACCCCCGTATTACCCCTTTAGGGGCGGAATTTTGAAAAACCATAAAACACCTATTTGATTATTTGTTTATAAGAGTAATCTTAAAAAGTTTCGAATTAAAAAGTACATCTATATCGATTTTCTATACAAACTTTTGAACCCCTTTTCACCCCTTTAGGGGTTGAATTTAAAAAAATATGATACACGTATTTCCTTATCTATTTATTAGAGTAATCTTACAAAGTTTCGAAATAAAAAGCACATCTAATATTGTTCATTCATACAAATTTTGAAACCCCGTTTCACCCCTTTAGGGGTTGAATTTTGAAAAAACATGAAATACCTGTTTTGTTATTTGTTTATTAGAGTAATCTTACAAAGTTTCGAATTAAAAAGTACATCTATATCGCTTCTTCATAAAAAAATGGAAACACTTTTTCACCCCTTTAGGGGTTGAATTTTCAAAAAATATGAAACACGTGTTTCGGTATTTATTTATTAGAGTAGTCTTACAAAGTTTCGAAATAAAAAGTCCATCTAAAATCGTTTATCCATACAAACTTTAAACCCCCGTATTACCCTTTTAGGGGCGGAATTTTGAAAAACCATAAAACACCTATTTGATTATTTGTTTATAAGAGTAATCTTATAAAGTTTCGAATTAAAAAGTACATCTATATCGATTTTCCATAGAAACTTTGGAACCCCTTTTCACCCCTTTAGGGTTTGAATTTTGAAAAAATATGATACACGTGTTACCTTATTTATTTATTAGAGTAATCTTACAAAGTTTCGAAATAAAAGGCACATCTAATATTGTTCATTCATAAAAATTTTGAAACCCCGTTTCACCCCTTTAGGGGTTGAATTTTGAAAAAACATGAAACACCTGTTTTCTTATTTGTTTATTAGAGTAATCTTACAAAGTTTCGAATTAAAAAGTACATCTATATCGTTTCTTCATCAAAAAAAATTAAACCCTTTTTCACCCCTTTAAGGGTTGAATTTTTAAAAAATATGAAAAACGTGTTTCCTTATTTATTTATTAAAGTAATCTTACAAACTTTCGAAATAAAAAGTCCAACTAAAATCGTTTATCCATAAAAACTTTAAAACCCTGTTTCACCCCTTTAAGGGTAGAATTTTGAAAAAACATGAAACACCTATTTTCCTATTTGTTTATTAGAGTAGTCTTTCAAAGTTTCGAATTAAAAAGTACATCTATATAGGTTTTCCATTCAAACTGTGAAACCCCTTTTCACCCATTTAGGGGTTGAATTTCGAAAGATCCGCCCTTAGTGAGCGTTTGCGTTCTAAAAGGAACCTATCTTAAAAATTTCAGCTTTCTAGGTCTAAGAGTTTGGGCTGGGCGTTGATGAGTCAGTCAATGAATGAATGAATGGGAACTTCTCTCTTTATATATGAGACTACGGTGAAAGGGCATAATTGGCTAATTACATTTTTCCAGCGAATTATCTATTATTTTCTCGATATCGTCTCGATAAAATATCGCACATAATTAAATTTAACACTTTTTAGTTATTTATATATTTTTAAAAAGGTTCAATTCAGTATATATTCGAAGGGTTACGAGAAAAACGATCAATATCAATTTAGCCTTTTTATGGTGAGATACTATTTGAGTAACATATATTTTTGTTTAGAAAATTAAATATTTAAGGTTTAAATCAAATATTAAGGTTTACAGACAAAATATATATTTATCCCACTCAAACAAATCCTGGATTAATCAATGGTAATATTTTATATTAGCATTTTTAAAAAAAAATAATAACCAAAAAGTTCAAGAAATTGAAATTGATCGTTTTCCCGGAATACCCTTCGTTTACCTTTGCAGTTATCACAAATTAAAGATATGTTTTCTCCATTGTGACTATATGTTAGAATATCTATGTTCAGTCATAATATCTAAAATACCTATGTTTAAAATATTTTGTTCTAAAAATATTCTTCATTGAATCAAATATTTTAAACTGGTTCCTTAAGCAATTACAATTTAAGTTATCGAATATTTTTTCAGGAATTGGCTGAATTTGAAGGGTTTTCGGATATAACGCAGCTCACAGAGAAAGGTAATATATGTATTTATAAAAGCTGATTCTTACCAACTTACAGTTTCCATTCGATTTCTGATTCATTTAACAAGATTATACTTTTTAATAAATTTTACACTTTATATTTAATTTCCCTGTTGGTTGACAGAATCAAATAAACATAAAATTATTTTATCCATCCTATATATTCGGTTCTTTTTCATTCCGTAAGCTTTTGGTATGGCCATCGTTAATAATAATTTAAAGTAATTTAATATTTTTTTTTTAGATTTGGAATATGACGGATTTGTTTGCATTCCTCCCCGATTCAAGTCATTCGTAGCAGAAGACACTGCCAGTGGAAAACTAATAGGTCATGTCCTGTTCTCCAACGTATATTCTTCATGGGTTGGATATAGCACACATATCGAGGACTTTTACGTGAAACCGGAGTGTAGGAAACACGGAATCGGAAGACAACTCTTCCAGGAAGTATGTAAGGTGAGGATCATTTTTTTTGTGAGGATGTAAGGATAGAGTTCTTTAAGAAAATTCTTTTTAACAGCACGAAGAGTTCGTTAGTTTTAAAAGATACCAGTAGGAAGGGAATAATTTTAATTTTATAAAGGGTATGAATTAACCTAATTATTGGCCATGGGAATATTACTAAAAGACTGAGATATTTATACTTTGACCCCCCTCCACCCCGCCCCGCGAGAAGATTAAGACCATTTTCAGATTGAATCGATAGAAACCAAACGCTTCACCCAATTGAGCTGTAATTTGGCATGCAAGCATCTGTAAGGAAATATCACTTAGTACCAAATTTAATAATATTAAATGACAATGCAATTAAATTCTTAGTACGAATAACAAATCAACTCTTACATATAAAACGACAATTATAGTTCCCAGTATTTTATTGACGTAAATCGAATTATTTCACAGGGTATTTATTTCTAAGTATTCGTATTGATGTCGAAATGTTCGTATTCGTATTGTTGAAACATTCTCACGGGTATACGGATATAAAAAAAAGAGCAATATATTTAATTAATTCAGTTCCGTCACTTTTGTCAACACACTGAGTTGGTAAGTCGCTCTCTACTTTCTACATTTTTAAAACTGTTCAAATATTCACTTTGTGTTTTTATCCTCTGTATGGGACTCCTCTTGGACTTTGGATCGTGAGCCAAGGACTACTCAATCACTTGCTGCCACGACCAGATACGTAACACGCCCTTGCTGAGTTGGCCACGAAGACCCATTCTGCTCAGGGTTGGTAACACTCACGGGTCAACGCCCATCCGGCGGCCTCCACGCATGAAGTGCGAGCCTGGGCAGGACTCTGGCTTCAGGGCTATTTTCCCCTAGGAGTCAAACTTCTGGCGCTCCTGGACGGTCTGCGCATCGTGCGGCGTAAGCCAATCGATTGTGCACTCTGACTAACAGTTGGGGGAGTATGGAGGCAGTACTGTTTCCTATATAGCGGGGGTGGTTGTGGACCTTACGGCGACTGCTTTTGAAACGTCCATCGGTTACCCGATCCCGGGTGAACAGCCGGCAAAAAGGATGCCGTGGTCCGCGATAGATTCGGTTTACACCGTTTCACCGCTTCGTAAGGGAGAGGACCGCGCAAGCGACCTCGAACTCGTAACCAATCGAGAGACCGGAGTAATCTGGTCGCAATTGGAAGTCAGGGCGTGAGTGTAAGCCCGCTGGGTAACATACCTGGTTATCTCGCGGATAAGGCGTGCATGGCTTTTACGGCCATGTGGCGAAGCTTGACGATGGACTGTTTTGTCCAAGTCTTTTGCGCTCACTTCACGGGAGATAGATCGAACAATCGTTAAAACTTCGGGGTTCGTCGAGGTGACGGGTTCGTCCGTTTTAGTTGACAACTCTATTTTTGAATTTTGGCTGAAATATTTCATATACAAGAGACACAAATAATATTTAAAATCCATATAGTCCATAACTAAATACTGACGCTCTTGAAAGTGTCGAAGCTTGCTATGCGTTTATCGCTCGAAATTCCAATTCGAAGGCACACGGCGACCCTCGTTTTTTATTTTTAAATTGAATGATATGACGCGCGTTAGAAATTCATTTTTTATTGAGTTGCGCCAACTACTCATCGACTTCATTTATGAAATAAATATTCAGATGGAATAGGTCCCTGGCTACTTGCCGGGAAAGTCTTGGGGCTACACAATCGAAGTATGGAGTATTTAGATATCTAGCGAATAGTTTTCAATAATGATTATAAGTAGTCGCGATAATATATATTTTTTGTTAGGATTTATCTATAAAGTGCTAAATATCGTTATTGAGTAGCTATGTTCTCCATACAAAACTGTTTTATTTATGTTTATAACAAGCGGTATTTTTTTAACGGTATTGTTGTACTTGCAAAATATTGTTTGCTCTGTCGATGGATAATTATTTATAATGTTGTAAATTATATGTCACAATAAATAACTTTAAACATATGAACTGTGAACATGATCAGAATTTCATTACCGAAATCTATATTTCCAATATTTTATAAAATATGGAATTAATGCTAGAGATATAAATAAAAAAAATATAATGTTATTATTATGTTTTTATTTCAGGAAGCCCAGCAGACTGGCAGTTCTTGTCTCAATTGGATCACGTCGAAAGACAATAAAAATGCCATTAGGTTTTACGACAATCTTGGAGCAAGGAATATTACGGAGCTAGAGAATCGAATAGCTTATAAAATGGATAAAGCGGTATTGTCCGCGTTATGCGATTAAATAATTGAATGTTTCCTTATATATTTTTAATTAAATAACAGTATTTTCATTATTCTGCATTATTCGTTTGAAAACCAAAAAGGAATTGTACGATCTATAGATATATCCAATGATTTTGAATATTTCTAAATATGTACATATTATCAATAAACTTTAAAAAAAAACACAAAAAATGGTAAACAATGTAAACATGAAAAGTATTTTAAAATGATTAAATATTTAGTGAAAGGTATTTTACAATTTAAAATACCTTTCTTACAACAACATTCTTAAGAATGAAAAAAAAAAATCTTTAAATTGGTGGTTCAACCAAAAACAAAAACATATTTTTGAAAAGTGCTTCAACTCTCTTGAATATATTGTATAGGAGCAGTAGTCTATATATGGTTATTATTACATATCCTAGTGGCAAGTTAGAATATGAAAAAGGACCAAATTTATTTTCTTATGAATGAAAAAGTAAGTTTCATTTGTTTTCGATTTTTTTCGATTTCGTCACTAATGGCACACCCCATATTGCGACCCAAACGGTCAGCACTGGGTGATACATGTTAAGTAGTTACTACAAACACATTGAGTAGTTACTACAAACAAAAATAAGTGTGGATTGAATTGTGAAGTGAACAATCTCTCGGGGATTTTATATTCTTTGATTAGTGCTTTGATTAAATAGGAATATTTATTATTTTTGCAAAATTTTGTATATTGAATTTTTAATTCCCCCTTTCCCACTTTGAGTTTATCAATTTGGTGATTTCTACCGTGCATATAATAGCTTTTTTCGACATAAGGATAAATTATTAATCATAAAGACTTACATATCAATCAATGATTTTTTATTAGAAATTTACAATGCATATGTTTTGTTTAGAAGATTTATTTTTTCACAAAAATAGAAGAACCCCATTGGATTTCAAAAAATGCTCGCAAGTGGTTATTTTTGCAATAATATCTATACTTAGGCCAGATTTTGGAACTCTCGTTAAATTCTTTAAATCTTAGCATTTTAATTACGAATAGAATAGTCCGTGGAAGCAATTTAAAGTATTCATTGTCTGTTAATTTATAAAATTATTAAACACGTGCGAGGCACCGCTACGACGGAACAGAAGCGCGAGTGGGAGATGTCCGGTGGAGGCGCGTAGTCATTACCGAGTTAGTGAAATATGAAGGCTATCGCTGAGCCGAGGCGGGAAGCACTGAGTCGAAGGGGTAATCTGCATATCGATCATCAAGTAAGCCAGTAGAATGTGTGGTGTATATTTGCTGTGCCCTAGATCGGCCACAATCTTAGCGATGTCATTGGTACTAATGATTATTAAGCCACTTTTCATCAGCCTGTCTGATTTTGTCGGAATTTTAAAATGTATACTTCCTGTGTCAATGAAGTTCTTAGTAAAAATAGCAGAATTTCTGGGGCCCCGTTGGGCCCCAGAAATTGATCCTTTAAAAGGGTTAATTTTGGTATCATGTAATACGCATTTAATCATTTTATTAATCATGTAATACGCATTTGAAGTAATTTCAAGAAATTGTCTGGCGATAATAATATTGTATATTTTCAGTCCGTAAGGAGCAGAAACGTGGATTTTAACCCAGACTTTGTGCAAAAGGTTAGAATCTATCGAAATGTGGATTTACAGGAGAATACTAAAAATATCTTGGACGGAGAGTCACAAATGAGACGATGCTGAAAAGAATGCAGAAAGGATTGGAATTACTGAAGACCATAGAGAGAAGGAAACTACAATACATGGGCCACATAATGCGTGGTAACAAATACCACCTTCGCCAATTAATCCTGCAAGGAAAGATAAAAGGCCACCGAAGACCTGGCCGAAGAAGAACCCACTGGCTACAAAACCTCGTTGAATGATTCAAATCAAGCACCACCGAGTTGTTCCGCGCCGCAACATCACGGGCTCAAGTGGCCATAATGACCGCCGACCTCCGATAGGAGATAACACTTTAAGAAGAATAATAATATGGTGCAGTGTGGGGTTTCAACTACAACGGGCGAACCCATCAACCAGGCTGGTATAACTAAATATGATTGTTTTTTCAGCAATGGGATTAACGTAGAGACTAAGAAACATAGACAATCCACTATCTAGCTCCGCCAACATGCGAGAGTCCGACGCCTTACCGCTCGACTCCGGTTAGTTAACCCAGCGGCTGCCGAGCGCCCTCACTTTTTGTTTTGACCAGATTTTCCGTTCTACTGATCTGATGTTCTACTGACTGGCGACGGGTTCGACGTCGCTTTCGCGGTCCTTTATCTATTGTAAGCGGTATTTCAGCTTGAATTTATCGCGCACCTTGTCGTTCTTTGCCCATCTCTGAAGAAGCATCGAGTGGCCAATAGGTCGTTTCAAGAGCGGATGCCAATAGGTCAATAACCACCCGCCGCTCAATAGGAAACAAGTCGCTGATCAATTAGTTTCCAGATTCAGTCGGAGAGCACAGTCGATTGACTGTCGCCGCAAGGTGCCCGATAGAGCCCAGACTAAGAACCGATGCCCAGGGAACTGACCCACTTTCATACTCAGTTGCAGGGGGCACAAGAGTCCTACAAATGTTGGAAACTTCTGCGAGGAGGCTACCGGATGGGTTCTGACCCTTGAGGCTAGCCGAACCAAGAACGATCCGGGTCATAATGGCCCAGCTGCACAGTTTCTATTAGTGTCCAATAATATGGTGCAATAAGAATGAAATGAAACGGCATGTTAATATGTTGTTTCGTTTGGTTGATAGAGAAAATCTATACAGAAATATATGATGAAACCTAAACATATTTAATACTGTTGGCACCAGTTGGTAGCGAACGGTTTCGTGCACCTTGGGCCACACGATCTATTTTGTTCTCGGATCGGCTGAACTCACGATTCAGCTCATATTCAGAAGCCTCCTCGTCCGGAAGGCTAACCCGGGTAACACTCCCGCATCTTAGGACTCACAAACTGGTGGACCGGTTTCTCCTGGTAGGATTGCATCCCGGCGCTACTGGACGGTTTGCGCACCGTTCGGCAACGCCAATCGGTTGTGCACTCTGACTAATTGCTGAAGAAGTCTGGAGACTATAGAAATATACTGTCTCCTAAGCAGCAGGGGTGGATGTTGCCCTGTTGTCATGCCACTCTTGAAATGACCTTGGGCCACTCAATACCGTATGGAAATACGGGAAAAAACGCCCAGATCCGCGATAAATTCAAATTGAATTACCGCTGTAATTACTACAGGTAGAGGCCGCTGTAATTACAGTTGGAAAGACGGACGTATCCTAAAGGTTAACTCCAGACGGAAATATCCTACCAAAACTGGTAGCTAGGGGACGAGGCTGCCCGCTGGGAATCTTTCCCTGATCCTCGCCGTAAGGCGATGTGGCCTCTAACGGGCTTGTTGGCGGAGCTAGAAGGTAGATTGTCTTGTCTGTAAGTCTTCTACGCTCATCCCACAGCTGAAAGAATGGACACGATAATTATACCAGCCTGGGGTGATGGGTTCATCTGCTGTAGTCAACACCACCCTACTGTTGGAACCACTTACCTATGTGGAAAATGGGTTTCAAACCTAGTTTACGCCAAAAATAAATATCGGAACTGATTTCAAGTGGAGCTTGATTTTTGACTTCAACTTTCTAACGCCAATTCCGATCTTAATCAATTAATAGATAAAGCAAGCAGTACAATCCATCATATTAGAAAATCTATCAAAAAAAAATAATTATTTTATGTTCATATATCGCGCGGGTAAAACGAAGGTACGGTATTCGCAATTTTCGTAATGGAGCTTGATTTTCGACTTTAACTTTCTAATGCCAATTCCGATTTAATCAATTACTAGATAAGGAAAGAAGTACAATCCATCTTGCTAGAAAATCTATCATACCCTTCGGCTACGTAACGACCAAATTTGGTTGCAAATCAGAACACCGTTGACTACGTAACGACCAATATTGGCGGCGTGCTCCCGGAGCGCACAGTAATATTATTTTCTAATTCGGACGCATCCTAAAATCCATAAAAAAATATCTCATTGAAAAATATTATCATAGACGGCCGCTAGAATAATTTCGCGCGTCATTTCGTGGATATTTCTGGTAAAATTCTACTGATAATCTTTTTTTTGAGAAATCATCAAAATTTTTATTGGTTTTTATGAGATAATATCAAAATATTTTTGTATGTAAATAAGCAAAACGGAATATTACATTTCATAGAGAATCTAATAAATTGCTGGTGTCAGAGAATTGCTGGTATCAACAAAATATCTCATTGCTGGTGTCAGAGCAAACCAAGCCATGTGTATCGCCGAGTGGCGACTGTGTTGGTTACTTTTATTTGGTCGTGTTCGCCGTTCGCTGTCATTCACCAGTGGTTTTCGCGATTGCCGTTGCACACCAGGCCGCCAGATGTCCGGAAGCCGTACCCGCGCAGCGCTTGACGAGCGGACCACCAGCGCGGGTATCGCAGCACAGCAGACTCGCCACAGAAGATGCCATGTACCAACTCCCGTCTCAATCCGTCACGATAAAGTGCCTAAGCGCCTAAAATCGAATATTGCCGCAGGGAGCGAAGCCCTGCGACGCTATATTCCGAAAGCCGGGCCAATGGGCCCGGATCACGCAAAACCCGAAAACACGGTGGATCTTATGGCCCAAGATGCACGAAACCATTCGCCTAACGCCTTTTGGGAGATATATATTAGAATACTAGAATACATTTTACAATCTGATCAATCTGATTTTACAATCTGATCAATATGGAAATAAAAATGAATTTGACATTTAGGGAATTCAAAAATAAATTAAAGAAATGGCTATCGAATCATGACAGACTAACCATACATCAAATGTTAGAAATAATAGTATAATAAAACTTAGGTGCACAAATTATTAGCATATTTTTAAACATGTATGTTGAGTATATTTTCACATTGAACTAACTACGAAAAATTATTTGACTTTGACAATGAATTATACTTTTTGACTAGGTATTTTTATATTAAATCCTATATAACTTAACATATAATAAATATTAATGACTCTTTCTTTCTTTTCACACCTTTAACTGGCATTGTAATCTATAAATAAAATTCAGATTTTTCTACTGTAATAGCTGAAGTTTCCTTAATAATAATATAATATAAAAATAAAAAAATAATAACTTTATTTATATTAATTGAAGTTTATATTATATTTATTGCCGATTATGTAATAGAATTGCATTTTATTTATTATGTTATCTTTTAATATTTTTTTATTATTTTTTTTTATTTTATTCTGAAGACCACATTTTAGGGCAATTTAGTGGTGTTACCTTTTTACTAAAACTTCTACATGTGTAAGCAACCAAGCAATCAAGCAAACTTGATTGTAATATTGGAGTGCTGTCCACCCTAGAACGGGCTAGTCCCAGTTGGGTGACAAATAAGCATTCGGTTCCTGTTATTTTTGTACGCTAATCAATGTTTTATAGTAATTAATTCTTAAATAAATAAATAAAAAAAATAAAACACGATATAATCGTAGTTTAATTACCAAGATTCCAATTTTATGTATTTAGTCATTTCTAATATGGTTTTGCAATTCTATTATTTTGTGAATAAATAGTAAGTATACGGGGTGTTATTACTGTACCGGATTTTTTTCGGCGGGGAATCAGTACAACGTGGTAGGCAACTTTTGATTAAAAAAAAAATAAAAAAAACAAAAGAAAAAAAAACATAAATAAACAATATCAGCGACATTTTACCAACCGCTACATAGCGCATCGTGATCATAGCTTTAATACTATTTAAAAATAATTAAAAAAAAAATATATTTTTCAGTTTTTTTTTAAAATATTAAAATTTGCATATTTTGTTGTATTGATTGACCCACAAAAAATGCCCGTGAAGTAATAATTGTTGCAAGCACATAAAAAAAAATGTTTACCTTAGAACAGGTCCAAGCCTAGTTAGGTGACATAGCCACTACACTATGTGATGTTTTCATTTTCTGATTTTGATTCAATTTTGTCAATATTTTTGTGCATAATTCTTACGCTGAAATTGTTTACTCTTATTTTATATATGCATTACTTAAGAATAAAATAAATATTGATAAAGTGCTTCATTTGAACAAATAAATCGGCTACCTTATTGCGTTAAAGCAATATGTTACAGCTAAACTTGACCTAATATTTATTTATTTATTTATTTATTTATTTATCCTATTTTTTATAGTTACATAAAAAAAAGATTGTGTTCATTTATTTTAACACATTTTAAAAGAATACATATTATTATGAAGAAAATCGCGAAAGGGCATTAACTTGTCAGGATTACATCACCCCACTAGGTATAGGCCTGTGTTGGGGTGATGGATATATAGTTCTGTGGTATTATTTGCTGAGCCTGTAGCCTTGCCTGCTGTCCTTCTTCTGTCTTAAAAAAAAAAAAAACAATACGTAATATAATTTAGCATAATATAATATAAATAATATAATATAACATATTACAATATAATATAATATCATATGTTATAACATATAAAATAATGTAGCATATTTATATATAATAGTATAATAGTATAACATAATAAAATATAACATATTATAATCTGTATATCTGTATACATATCCATAATTTACATCTATATATCCTATAATCTGTGGTTAGAAATAAAATATTTTAATATATCATACTTTCGCATTCTTCTCTAGTATAATTTGAGTAATAGGATAACATATTCTGCAATAAAATATTAGATAAAACTACTATAAGGTCAGCTAGTATCAAATGTGTCTAAAATCCGTAGATACTGGAAAATAAATAAAAATAAAACTATAATGACACAGGAAAGGAAGAGTGGAGGGGACGATAGAAATGTATGAGAGCGTGTTAAAGAGTTCTTTGATCTTGCGTTTGAAGCAATACAATCTCGGAAGCTAGATAGATAGAAATTCTTTCTTGCACATTTTAGGAAAATAACATACAACAGGTGGACTTATTGCCTAAAGTACAATCCCCTACAGTCAACTAAGAATTTAGGTGTAAATAGAGTAAAATAAACAAAAGAAACTTAGTCATAACAGGTTGAATAGGTGCCGAAGAACCTGAAGACAGCATACACATCGTTGGTTGCTGCTCAGGCCTTGCCGCAAAAAGACACAATTTACTGGGACGATATTGTCTCGAACCCAGCGATCTGTCGAACTTGAAGGTCAGTGATCTGTATGGACTGGTAAGCAGTACCGGGCTACTAGCAGACCACCGACCCAGCCACAAAGTGGGTAGTTACAAAAGATCTCATAGATCCAGGTGACATCAAGGGCTGGATACTAGCCCCCCACTCCGTTTACTACTACTACTACTAGTCATAACAAAAATTTAACTAAATATCAAAAATGCATTTTTAAAAAAATTTATATAATATTCAAAATAGAAGCGGGCGGAGGATAGAAGAGGATGGTATGAGGCGTAGGATAAGTAGGAATTTAGGTACTTTTAAGGAGAGAATTAGAAGTATGAGTATAGCGTTCCTGAGCCGGGCTTTAAGTACGGCGAAGAAGTACGATTAGAAATCACTACTGTGACCAGGGTCGAGAGCAGTATGCTATCTTCAGATCTCAGAAGGCGCCTGTGAGTTGATAGAGCAATGAACTTACTTATGAGATAGCTCTTGGGAGCCCCTCCAAGATTCTGGAGAGCCTGCTAAGGACTATCGTATCTCTACTTTCTAGGGTTTTCAGACAGTGAAGTCTCCTTCTGTACTTATTTGGTTCCTAATTGTTCCGTGCTGCTTGGGTGGTATGGGAGCTAACGGGCCCTTGCTGAGTTGGCCACGAAGACCCATTCTGTTTAGGGTTGGTCACCACTGCTCCACGCATGAAGTGTGAGCCTGGGTAGGACTCTGGCCTTAGGGCTAGTTTCCCCTAGGAATCAACCTTCTGGCGCTCCTGGACGGTCTGCGCACCGTGCGGCGTAAGCCAATCGACTGTGCACTCTGACTAACAGTCAGGGGAGTCTGGAAGCAGTACTGTTTTCTATAGAGCGGGGGTGGTCGCGGACCTTACGGCGACTGCTCTTGAAACGACCATCGGCTACCCGATGCTGGGTGAACAGCCGGGCAAAGGATGCCGTGATCCGCGATAGATTCGGTACACACTGTTTCATCGCTTCGTAAGGGAGAGGACCGCACAAGCGACCTCGAACTCGGAACCAATCGAGAGACTGGAGTAATCTGGTCGCAATAATTGGAAGTAAGGGCGTGAGTGTAAGCCTGCTGGGTAACACTCCTGGCTATCTCGCGGTTAAGGCGTTGGCCTCTTACGGGAACTTGGCGGTGCTTGACGGTGGACTGTTTTTGTCAAAGTCTTCTGCACTCACTTCAGGGAGACACAACGACTAATCGTTAAAATTTCCTGAGGTGACGGGCTCGCCCGCTGTAGTTGACAACTTTAGTTGCTTAGGTGGTATTGGCCAAAAATCTATGTCATCTGGCCTGCCCAACTCACGTTTCAACTCCTATATGGTAGCCTCTTCGAAGATGCGCTTACCTTGCCCTTATATCTGCTGTGAGCTTCTGCCACGGCTGTCTTCCTGCAGTCAGAGGCGGTTGGGTTCAGAATCCGGTTTGCTAGGTGTTGAATGCCTAGCTGGCAAGTAACCAAAGAAGTCTGGAGACGTATGTTTCTTGAGCGATTTAATAGGATCTTGGTGTATTACACCCATCTTACGCACACCAGGTTAAGAATGAATGAGCAATCTGAATGAATAAAATAAAAAAATAAAAATATATATATATAACCACTGTTTTTTAAATACTATCAGCCTAGAATAGAGATAAAATCTAGTGAGGTGATAAAATACACACACAACTCATCTAACATGTTTCGCAAAAAAAAATCTATGAAAATAATATCATATATTCTATAAATTTTTTGTAAAATCATTAGTTATATTGGATAATTTTATGAAATAAAATTGAAAACAATGTATTATTTGCGTTAACCAAATATTATGTGATTACAATATTATTTGCCTATTGACAAAATGAAATATATGATTTAAATAACGTGTATGATTAATAATAATTAAACTATGAACTACGACAGGGATGGACATCCCTCAAAACCAACCCATATTCCTGCCCTCCACCCCCCACCCTCCCTTCGTCTCTTACTATGCTCTTCCTGAAGCGAGGTCGCTGCCTGAAAGCGATATAATGAAAATATTAAAAAGTGACGCTGCGAAATTCTTACAATTGGGATCAGCCATGTTTGCGTCATGTTTCATTATTTGCCATCTATATAATTCGTTAGGGTTGCGCAATGTGAACTACTATCGAATTTTAGTGAAATTCGTTTTTTTTTAATTTAAATATTCAATAAGGCACCAGCTAGTTTATGGGTTGCAGTATTTCATATTCGATAATATGGATGACTTACCTAGGGAAATACACGATGTAAAAGAACAGCATCGGTTTTAGTTTACTTTCGTTTACGGTTCAGGGAGATTGTGCCATAATGAATTGTATTCAGTATTCAATGTATTCATTCAGAATATACAATACAACCATGAATAGTCAATTTAAGCTAGTTATCTCATATTAGATTTTGTCAGTTGCTAATAATAGAGGTAAACATTGTGACGTTGAAGGAAGTAATCTCTGAATCTACTAAACGGATTTTGAAAATTCTTTTAACAATAGTAAGCCACGTTATTTGTGAGTGGCATAGGCTATATATTAATCCGAAAAATAAAAATGCTTTTTCGTGGTAGTCGGATTTGCAAAGTAAGTCGGAGAATAAACGGTTGAACGAAAACGTTTCTAACTAACGCTGCCCTAACGATGAGAGATATATGATTAAGTTCTAGAGAAAAGTTTTAGAGCTTGATAATGCCTACAAAAAAGTCAGCGACAGCATATGTCTACCTTTTATATTTAAGTCACAAAAAGTAGTATTTCATATTTTAAAAAAAAATTAAATCGTTAGGTCATGTTTATTGGTCATTTTATCAACAATTTTATGAATTCTTATCAAAATAAGTAAATTTATCGTCTCAAGTGTTTAAAACAAAAGATTTTTCCTTTTACTGCATAAATGGTTAAAGAGATAAAACACTCACAAATAAACACTCACAAATAACGGTATTATAGTCAAATTGGCATGCAAATACATACATACATATGCAGTAAAAATATAACCCTTCTTTTGGCAGTCAGGAAGTAAATCATAGCACTCAGCTACTAACCGAACCACACTAATAATTTCATCATAAGTAAAAAGTTTTCCCGCTCAACGAAGTGGGCACGGGTCAGCTAGTTGGTTATAAAACTAATCAAGCAGAAATATTTATTTGACAGTAGCGTTGATTAAATTCGGATTTACACGACAGAAAAATATAAAAACAGCACTGATTCCATGTACATGGGTATACATATAATATTAAATAATATCATAAAAATATTATTAGTCATCTTAGGCGACCAATACAAAAATGATCACAAATTAAAAAGTGTTATTTAAAAAAAAAAAAGACATACGCGTATCACTTCCTGAAAATAAAGTTGCTATGGAATGACGACCCATTTCAAAAGCAATGAAACCACTACAGTAAAATGGACCACTCTGTAGCGACTAAAATTTCAAAGTTGTATGGTAGTTCAGCGTCATTCGTTGTCAGAACCACATTTTTATAATGACTATCTGCACTGACACTAAACACGCTAGTAGAAAAGGGCGTATGGAGATGTCACCTAAAACGGGCCACGGGCCAACCCACCACCCCAGGAAGGTCTAACGATAGTGATCGCTCTTTCAACCGTGGGGTGAACGTAGAGACTTGAGGACGAAACATTCCACCGTCTTACCGCGCGTAACTTGGTCTGGACTTGGTCCAGCTAATACATTTCCGGACCCCATCAAGAACGACAAGACAGTCCTAACTGTTTCACATTAGCCGTTGCAATAACAACTACCGTAAAAACCCTTTCTTAAACCGTGTGTGTAAGGGTTTACGATGATCGATACGCATCAAGTGATATCTTCGCTGAATCGAACATTGGATTCAGAAATTTGTTAAATAGGGCGATATTTAACACTAAATATTTAAAATTTAATAATTATTTAAAATATATTACTATTTATCTACTGTTTGCACTTGTACTTATTCATACCAACGTACCTGTCTCAACTGCAATTATCGTACTGGTAAATTTGTTAAAACGTGGACACCCATCAATTTAATGTATTTATTTTTTACTATGTTCCTCCTTCCCTTCCTGGTCTCTCCCTTCCTATCCTCTTTCTTTTCTCGTTTTTTTTTCTTTCTCTTATCATTTAGCTAATCTTGATGTTATCATTTAATGGAAAATTGTTTTTGGTGTAATTTGTATTTATTTATTTATTTATTTATTTATTTAAGAATTAATTACTATAAAACATTGATTAGCTTACAAAAATAACAGGAACCGAATGGCAAAACCTTAACCTTTTGCTTATTTGTTTCTGTCACCCAACTGGGACTAGCCCGTTCTAGGGTGGACAGGACTCCAATATTACAATCAAGTTTGCTTGATTGCTTGGTTGCCTACAAATGTACAAGTTTTAGTAAAAAGCTAATGACACTAAATTGCCCTAAAATGTGGTCTTCAGAATAAAATAAAAAATAATAATAATAAAAAAATATTAAAAATATATTAATAAATAAAATGCAATTCCATTATTAAATCGGCATTAAATATAATATAAAATTCGATTAAATAATATAAATAAAGTTATATGTGAGAAAAGAAAGAAACAGTCATTAATATTTAATATTATGTTAAGTAATATAAGATTTAATATAAAAATACCTAGTCTAAAAGTATAATTCATTGTCAAAGTCAAATATTTTTTGGTAGTTAGTTCAATGTTAAAAAATAGTTAACATATAAGTTTAAAAATATGTTAATAATTTGTGTACCTACGTTTTATTATACTATTATTTCTAACATTTGATGTATGGTTAGTCTGTCATGATTCGATAACCATTTCTTTAATTTATTTTTGAATTCCCTAAATGTCAAATTCATTTTTATTTCCATATTGATCAGATTGTAAAATCTCGGCGCAATGAAAGAGTAATGTCTTTGACCAAATGATGTTTTCCTTCTGGGTATTATTAAGCTATTTTCTACAACTTGTCTCGTTGGTCGCCGGTTCTGAATTATTCCTAAATTTGAGTTATTGTCCAAAAATAACCTTAAGAGGGAAGTTTTTAGAAAAAGTTGCCTACAATCAAGAACTTTAGCTTCCTTATACAGTTCATTACTGGGATGGCGATATGGTCTACGTAGAATAATTTTTAATAAAAATTTCTGCGCAACTTGCAATGGCTCTAGCAGGGTTTTACCACATCCACCCCATCCAATTATCTTATATCTATCTTGTTTGGCCACTTACTTTTACACACTGTTATTTTCCTGAATAAAAGAAAATAAATAAATAAAAAAACTAAACTAGGAAGCCATTCGCTTTACCGCGCGAAACTGGTAAGAGGAACTAGCGGCCTCTCTACTAGATATGGAAAGATTTCTTCGACCGGCTACAGGTCCGAAGTCTGAAGTCTGACTGTAGGATTACGATTATGTTAGCTATCCTTAAAGAAATATCTGTTATTCTTGTACACGGTTATTTTTCTTCGCTACAGATTTTTTTCTTGGCTACAGTACAGGCTTTTTATTTTACTGCTTTAATGCATCAATAGATGCTGACCCTAACTCTAAAAACGTAAAAGAGAGCAAATAGTTAACTTTTTAAATATATAATTTGGAAAAAACACAAAGACAATTATAATTTTTTTTTAAATGTGTAGAAAAATTGTATAAAAATAGTTAGCGCGTTGCGCCATCTAGCGGTAGACAAAATATCGCGAATATTGTTTATTCACAATATTTGACCTATTGATAGATGGCGCAGCGCTCTCAAAGGTTGTCAAACGTTTCTTGTCAAAGGCTATCAAAGGTTGTTAAACGCTCTCAATGGTTGTCTGACTGTAGGATTACGATTATGTTAGCTATCCTTGGAATTATCTGTTATTCTTGTACACGGTTATTTTTCTCGAGCTAAGGTTTTTTATTTTACTGCTATCCCCCTTGAATGCATCAATGGATGCTGACCCTAACTCTAAAAACGTAACAGAGAGCAAATAGGTAACTTTTAAAAAATATAATTTGAGAAAAACACAAAGAAAATTTTTTTTTTTAATGTGTTGAAAATTTGTATACAAATAGCTAGTGCGTTGCGCCATCTAGCGGTAGATAAAAAATCGCGAATATTGTTTATTCGGATTTTTTTACCTATTGCTAGATGGCGCAGCGCTCTCAAAGATTGCTTCCGAAAGATTTCAAGCGATGATTCATATGCAAATGGAGAAAAAGTCTTATATAATATATTATTACGACTACCTACTAATTTAGATATAATTAATCCCACACATAGCTTGTCAGTTAAAAGCCCTCTAAATGCTCGGTTATTATTTTAATATCATATTATATCATTTCATAACGTTATTAAATATCATTTTAAATTTGCTTTATTTTATTATGTTTTATTATGTTAATATGTTTCATTGTAACTATGGGTACAGTGGTTTGGCAGTAATTAATGTTTTTGGTGTGACAGTGTCATAATTCAATTTTTTTACTAATTTTTACTAAAATTATTTGGGACATCAACTTGTCAATCGGCTGAGGGGCCGAGGCCTGAAGGGTTAATAACATTTACTAACAATCGATTAGTTCCGTTTCACACCACTAAAAGCTCCATGATCACATTTGCCTCTTATTTTGCACGCTCCTCCTGGAAGGCCTGTAAAGCCGGGGTAATCTTTCTATTAATCATTTCTGGTAAAAATAATGTTCTCCGTCGGTCCTTTTACTGCAACCCTAATATGGCGGCATGACAATGATGTTTTGTTCTATTATGCTATCACGGAACAGCTTTATCCTCTTCGTGATATTACTTAAGGTGGTTGCTACCTGTCTTTTTTCATACAAAAAATTCCTGCAGAATACTAGCGATTGAAGAAAGTTACGTTATTAAAACTATGATAATCCAGTAAATAAAAAAAAATGGTGTACGCGTTTCGAATTTCAACCAGTTTGAACAGTTATTTTATATAGAAACTTAGAAATGAAAATCTTGATATTCTAGTAGGATCTATGATTGGATTAGTGACTGTTATACACACGATGACATTTTTAACACTATCCGTGACAGTCGGTGTAATAATCGAATTGCAATGCCAAGACATATTATTTCTTCCTACAAAAGTCATATATCAGAGGGAGATGAATGATCGCCTGTCTGTCTTTCTCATCTTCATTCTTTTTATTTTTCCTATATGGCAAGGGTCTTATTGCTCGTGAAATCAATGGTTTGGATAATGTCGATAATACCGGTATCGATGAAAATCGAATTCTGACGGATAATGTTCTACTTTCATTATAATTTATAAAATAAAAGAAAAACAATAATAATAAATTGTTATAGTGACAATATTTCAATGGCAATGCGATTCCTAACCGATTTTATACAACGGCAATATAATAAAAGAAACCACAAAAATAATCAATCACCGATTACACCGATATATCGATGAACGGTCACTCAATCGATGACTCCCTCACTCTGTCTAGAAACCGAATTTTGACGTGCGGTGAGCGTGTGCGCAGTGGTGTTTGTTCGCTGCTGTATCAATAAATACGACGCGCTTCGCTGTGTTTTGTTTCGAATTGTGTGTAATTGTTTATTGTGCGTTGTTCAAATTCTCGACCGGCCGAAAATGAGACGAAATACCTTTGCTAAGGATTGCCATGTCAAGCATAAATATGCCGGTCCTGTCAATCGACGTCGTTCTAAAGCAGCTTTCAAAAGAAAACATAATGACGCTGAAAGGTAAATTATTATGTATCTGAAAAACGCACATGTTGGCGATAACATTTCAAAAGAATATACGGTATGCGATTTCGGCACCTCTACAAGATGTCTCGCTGACGACCAATCTGATTCCGAATCTGTAAAAATCGCGCGGACTCGAGATATAGGCGAGATAAAGCAAGACAAAATTGTCCGCATAAAGATTTTTACAGATTCGAAATCAACAACGTCGATATAATATAGTCGGGTGACGTTTAAAACACCTTAAATTTAGAGGAGATGCTGAAACTGCATACCTACCTATATTTTAATAAAACAACCATCAAAATCGACTTTTAGAAGGTTGATTTTGAGATGAATTAAGAATTATGTTAGTTTATTTTTTGCAGCCGCATGTATTGGCGTTTACCGGAAGTATCGTCGTCAACACCTTCCATAAAAACATACCAACGGAGTGATAAGAGGCCCCGAGTGGATGCAAATTGGTCGGTGCAATCTGATGAACCTTCGACGTCGGCTGGTGTGGCTGATGTTGCAGATGAGGTGAATGTAAACTGGCCATCAATAGACCCGGAATTAGAAAGTCACCAACTTCAGTATGATGCAGCAGATGTGGATCACCTGAAGGGCCTCGATGGCTATCGAATCGTTGACGTTCACCACTTTCTACAAAAGTCCATGAATTTGCAATATGATCACTCGAAAAAATGTACCGGAGGCAGAATTGCTTTTCGCAGCGAGAGTTTCAAAGGCATCGTCTCCTGGATGACTTTTGGGTGCACAGGATGTGACCAAACTTGGATTTTGTCGACTGAACCAAGTAATAAGCCGGCTTTGAATAAGGCATTCGTTTGGGGAACCTTGACCTCTGGAAGCTATTATGCTCAAACGTCGCACTTATTGAGCGTAATGGACGTACATATCATGTCATCGAAGCTCTTCCGAACAACCGAGCGAATGTTAGGAAACGTTTGGGAAGATCATCTCTGGAAAGAAATGCGCTTAGCAGGAGCTCAAGAGAGAGACGAAGCTATAAGAAAAGGAAATGTGTCTGATGATGGAGTCGCATTTATAACCGTTTACGTTGATGGAGGCTGGTCGAAACGATCTTACGGCCATAATTTTAATGCTGCTTCAGGAGCTGTATGTCAATATTTTTATTTATACATGAAAGTTCCGCCATTCCAATTACTAATTCACCTATTTTTTTACAGGCTTGTATTATTGGGAAACATACAAAAAAATGTCTATTTCTTGGTATTAAAAATAAATACTGTTATGGTTGCCAATATTACGAGAGAAATAACATGCCAACAAAGGATCATAATTGCTTCAAAAATTATGAGGGAAGCTCAACTGCAATGGAAGCAGAAATTATTGTGGAAGGATTTTCAAGAAGCATGGATATACATGGATTACGCTTTTTGGAATTTATAGGAGATGGAGATTCGTCAGTATATGCCAGGTTACGGGAACGCGTTTCGTATGGCCGAAAAATAAAAAAGCTGGAATGTGAAAACCACGCTATTAAAAATTATACCAGTGCCCTATATAAGGTAAAACTTTTTCTTCTATTTTTAAAACTGAAAATTTTCCAGTGCCTAAAAAGTTTATTTCACTTACAGATTGTGAATAACAGTAAGTTACCACTTCTTGGCAGAAAATTGTTGAAAAGCAAAATGCAAAACCTAACAGTTTTGGCACGCAAGAGTATAATACATAATTGTATTAATGGTAATGCTGCCAATTTGCGACGTGATTTTAAAAACAGCCTATTGCATGTGTTCGGTGAACATTCGACATGTTTGCCTTATTACTGTAAGTGGCAATTGGCAGATTCGGGGGAGCCGGATGAAAATGTTCTAGACGACATAAAAAAATTTGAAAATGTATGGAGCTTCATGATGGCAGCTTTGGACTTGTTACAAAGAAAGGCTGACAGGCTTCTCCACAACGAGACAAATAATTGTGCAGAAAATTTTATGAGCCTTATAGCCAAGTTCAACTGTGGTAAAAGACTCAATCTGACGAAGAGTGGATCATTCCAGAGAAGAACGCATATCGCCGCACTCAATCAATTGTCCGGTGGAAAATGGCACTCAACAGCTTGGAAGTCAGCTACAACTATGAGCCCTGGAGCGTCGTTCAAGAAGTATTTTAGTAGACTGGAGAAGTATAAGGAAGTGAGAAAAAAACACATTAGAGTTCGAAAACTCTTCAAAGGAAAAAAACAGGAAGCTGATAAAGACTATGGTCCTTCACCTGATAATCCTCCACCAAATTATACGGAATCAGAGTTAAAAGAATTATGCGATGAGAAGATCACTGAATTCCAGGTTAGTATATTTTACCACTAATCACTTTATATTTTGATTGGGCCGGCCTAATGTAATGTTTTTTTACTTTAGGTAACGGGACAAGATGCAGTCAGGATCGAGAGAGAAACTGTTGGTCAACATTCGAATGATTTGTACAACACTTACAGGGAAAATCGGCTAACAGCATCATTATTTGGAATGGTTGGTAAAAAAAACATCTGAAGAATATGTTTATATATATATATTTTTTTAAAATTTTATTAAAGCGGATTGTAAGATTAGTAAAGGTTGCACCTTTGCCGGACGTTTCGGAGCGGCATTTTCTGACCACTACGGGTGTATCCTCATCATCAAAGACCAAAACTTTGTTTCAAACCTTGGTCGGCAAATCCAAATAGTACAGCCAAGTCTCGTCATCTATCACGATGTTGTTCACATGCCGAGATTTTCTCTTATCAAACTTTTTGTAGCATCTCCCGGCACCATGTTACACGTCGTGTCATCTGCTCTTCAGTCAGTCGATGCGGCTGTCAGTCAGTCAGTCGATGTATATTAGTTAGTTGTAAGGCGCCTGCTGAAATAATTTGTTTTTGTATTTATTTTAGATTTGTAAAAGGAGGCTGAGTACACCTTGCCACAATCATGTCAAACAAGTGCTATACAAAACTGCGTTTTCCTCATCAGATATGGCATACGGCAGAATACATGAAAATGTAGCAATCCAAAGATTCGAAAATGAACATGGCAAAAAAGTGAGTCCCTCGGGACTCTTTGTTGATGTAAAATATGGATTTCTCGGCGCTAGCCCTGACGGTAATTTTTTATTTTTTGCTTTTTTGTGTTCTGCCTAGTCTCATTATTTTTTTTTTTAAAAGTGGCACATTTTACCAAAGAAAATCATGAAATGGTGTTATGTACATGTACCTTTTTTGTACATGTACCTTTTTTGTACATGATTATTATATTTCAGGGAAAGTGGTTGATGAAAACGCAATAGTGGAGGTAAAATGTTTTCCATCAATTGCAAGGTTAGAGGAGAAGAATTTAGTTAAAATTGCGGAAACTAAAAAAAATTTTCCGTTGAAAAATGAAAATGGGGTACTGGTTATCAATAAACGACATAATTACTATTATCAGGTGTGTATTTTTTTCAACATTTTAAACCCTTAGCTTATTTTAGATACAATAATACTTAATATTAAAGATATTAATTTTTACAGATTCAAGGACAACTTTGCATAACTGGGTCGTTAAAATGCTATTTTATCTGCTTTGTGGATGCCTTCACACCGATAGTAGTATTAGAAGTGGTGCCCGATCAAGCCTTTATTAACGACATGATACCAAAATTGGTAAATTTCTATAAAAAGTGTATCCTACCGGAGATTATCTTACGGAGAATACCCTCGAAAATGAAGTGCCTTGATCCTGCTGATTTTTTTTAATAACAACTTAAAATCTTGAAGACAGAAAGAAAGGAAAAACTATTTTACTTTAAATATTCTTACATTCTATGCATACAATATACGTTAAATACATTTATATAATAAAAACATATTATTATAAATAGGTTTTTACATTGTAACATTCATTTTATATTACATTGGTTTAAAAAACATCCATAAAAATTGCAGACGTAGTCGACAGTATAAATGAACAGTAGTAAAAATTGACAGATAAAATATTATAAAATGTACAATATAACAGTATTATAATTACATACAATTGTGAATTAAATGAATTGTAAATTAAAAATGTTTCTTTTTGATGATCTATCCTTTTCACACATTTTTCCTGTCTTGTGGATTAGTACGTAATGTTCTGATGTCAGTGCTCAAATACGTCAGTGATGATGTGCAAGATTAGTAAGTAATGTACTTCAGAGCTCGGCGTCCAATTAGAGCGTGGAATCGCCCTGGTCCATCGTTTACGCAGATTATCTTCCTTCTGGAATGACTGAAACTGGAAGCTCTAGAGAACAGTCGATTTGATTTGCATCAACACAGCATTGTCTCGGCATCTAAAAAATAAAATCTGGTATTAGCAGTGATATTACACCCTAGCTGGTTCGAATTTGTTTGTTATGTTCAACTACATATCATTGATTCCAGTCAGTCGATAATAGCATCGATGATGATCGTCTTCATTGAGTGTCGCTTGGTTGATCATCATCGCCGTCTATCGTCTCGGGAAAAGCCACTTACAGATAGCATGCAAGCATATGCTTCAATTTGCTCAATTTTAAATTCCAATTTGCATATATTTGAAACTTTGTTATTTATTAGTTATTGCTACCAGTTATACATTTTTGATTTTTAACATCACCTGACTATTCACCATGCTGATTCTGAAATTATTTTTTGTCGGACTCAATAAATAAGAGAGATATAAGTCAAACACCTACATTTCGGTAGGTTAGGTTAGTTATTTTTAAACAATACAAAAAACTTATACCTACTTCGAACCTTTTGTGTTCGAACTAACCTAAAAAAAACTAACCTACCGAATGTACCTATATAAAGCAACCTACCGAAATGTATAGGTGTTTGACACCATATCTCTCTTATTTATTGAGTCCGACAAAAGATAATTGCAGTTTCGGAATCAGCGCGGTGAATATAGTCAGATGATGTAAAAAAACAAAAATGCATAAATTGCAGCGAGCAGCATCAGCGAGAATAACGATTTTTTCGCGGAAAAGGATTTGTTTATGTATGTAGGTACGTAAAACAACATTTTTGTGGAGAAAAAGATCTATATTTACCTTAAATAGTTGTTGCAGATAGGCAGGTGAGTATTTTACATTTTGATCACAATTGTACATAAAAACCACAAAAACGAAATAATTGTACAAAAAAACAAGCCGTCACGAAATATGTAGGCCGGTTTACTGACCCACTAATCATATAAATGGTTGCCACATCTAACTTGCGCGCGCCGTTGCCACATTTCACTTGTGACCTTGGCGAAATTTTGACTGACACACGCACACTACCTTTGACATCACTAACACTCTGATACGGATTGGCGGAGCTGGGAAATCGAAACTTATCCTGTATATTACTAAATATTTACAGTATATACAATTCTCGCAATATTTTTAAAAAATGCTTTATTCTCTTAGGTACTCGCGTTTCAAAATACGTAATTTTATTCATAAAGGAGACAAGCTAGTGATTTATTTTCATACGAAAATAATTAAAACTTCACATCAGCGCCATCTATTATAGTGTAAGATTGACACAGCTAGGTAGCAACGCCCTTAAGGCAGAGTGACGTGCTAAAATTATTACTACGCAGAGGGATTCTTTAATAATGAGGTAAGGGTCGGATTAGGTAAATTTTATTTATATGTATAGTTGTTAGTTTAAATCAACATGGTCTTCAAGTAAGTAAAAAATACTCATTTGAAATAACTTTTAAATTTTTGTTAAAATAAGTAAGTCATTTAATGCTACTTTTACTGTATAAAATTAAAAAATACTTTTATAAGTTCACTCTAATAATATTTATTTCTGCATATTTTATTAAATTTAAGCAAAAACGGTTACGAAATTACGGTTTTTTACGATATAGAGCAAAAAGTTCCATAGAATGCAGACATTCAGACTAGTGACAATTTGTATTATTTAGTAAAAAAGGCAATTATTACTCTCATGCTAATAAATATATAACGAAGAGTTAGTTTTTATTAGTGACCACCTATTAAGTGGGTGATTATGCACATGAAACTAATCAGGGCAATTACGAAAAGTAGATGTAACAGAAATAGATGTAGATCTAAAAAAAAACCTATAAATGTTTTAGACTCAGTGTTTGAGTCAAAAACACTTTGATTTTGAGGGCTTCATTTGGCGAGGATGTTAAGAAACAGATAACACTGTGGTCCCATCTCTACCACACCACCTGGCGTAGTCTCAGCAGACTGAGGGTAGGTGTGACAGGATGCCGGGCTAATCTCGTTCGCTGAAGCTATACAGAGAACCGTATATGCATATGTGGAACACTGCAAGATGAACACAACCTCCGATCCTGCCCACAACTCTCAACCTCTATCACACACCAGGATCCACAAGAAGCAAACGATAAGGCCATCCAGGCCGCATATTTTTAGAGGGACATGTCCTAAAATGGCCCGGAGAGGTTAAAAAAAACTCAGTGTTCTACTAATAATAATCCACATTATATCAACAAATACTGCATAATAATAAAAATACTAGTATTTTTAATTTTTAATAAAAATACTTGTATTTAATAAAAATACTAGGATTTTACTGACTTTTAGTAAGCTTACTAATTGTTTTAAGTCAGTAAAATGTTTTTAAAATATTTTTTGGTTATATTTCCAATAGTACTGTCTTGTCTGGTACTGAGGAATAAAAACTAACCCTGTATATACATTATTGAATAGGCGATTCAAGTTTGAAATAAAAAGGTAATGTGGTATGTAAATTCAGTACTTTCATCAAATGACACATACCAACGTAAACAACGCCACGTGGTAGATAGCGCACAGATAATTACAAGTATACAGGTGTGGTGTTAATTAGTGACATCTTTGAAGTGGGTGAATCACTACTGGCAAACACAGGTGAAAAAAAAATTTATCAGTAATAAAAAAAATCAAAAAACTTTTTGATTTATTTCAAACTTTAATACTTTGAAATAGAGTTTTAAAAGAGTTAATTGCGTTGGGCCATCCAGAGGTAGCTAAAATATGGTGAGTATTGTTTATTCGCGATATTGTAGATGGCGCAGCGCACTTATCGTTTGTCAAACTTTTATTTATCAGTCAAGTTTGAGAGTTTTCCATAAAAATAAAAAATATACATTTTCTTTTTTTTTAATATCAAAACTTGCTTATTTGTTTGTTATAAACTCACCCTGTATACTACGGCGTTTAAATAAAAGGGATTGAAGTATGACTATGTTGAGTATGTTAGAGTTATATTTTTTAAATTGTATTTTATTATTAATATGATTACTTTGGAAGTTAAAATACTTGAGATATTATTAATTAAACTTAAAATTTCCTTCCTAAAGACTCCGCAACGCCTACTGCCTTATTATCTTAAAATGTATGGCATCTTATATATACATTTATTTTCGACAATAGGTAGTAAACAGTAGGTGCGAGGTCTGGTGAATACGAAGGATTCTCAAGTACTTCAAAGCCAGCACCTTGAATAGCAAGCAAGGAAAAGTGGACTTGTGCGCCGGGGATTTATCTTGGTGAAAGCAAAAAACTTTCACGAGATTTCCCCTTCCGTTTTCCAAGTATATAATTGCCATGTATTTATTCCTTTTTATAAAAGTCATAACTGTAGCTCCATAGTCAAAGAGTTCAGTCGTCATTAACCCTTAACTTCCCCAAGAAAAAGAGTCCATGATCTAACCGGCTGATCGCAATGCTTTCAATTTCTTAGAGGTTTTCTAAGTGATAGACTAGCGTTTTGTTGGTCTAAGTGATAGACTAGTGTTTAGTTGGTCAAAACCATGTTTCGTCCTAGGTTAATTTAGTTATTTTTTGATCTTTTCTTCTCTTAACTAAATACCTTTTATATAAATATATTATCCTCGCAGATAATACTTTAATTTCGGTAATAGGTAGAAAACACCTATGCGAGATTCGGTGAATATGGAGGATGTTCATGTACTTAACCGAGCATTTTGAATGTCAGCTATCAGAATACTGTAACTTCAGACATATTTACCGGGGGTTAACTTGGTCTGCGTTTGCTCATCGTGCTGTGTCAACCTGCTTGCGCAATACGTCGAATAACCGGGGAAATCTGGAGACGTACGCTTCCTCAGAAGCTGGGGTTAGTTTTTGACCTAGTGTTACTTATCCTTAGAAACGATCCGTCGGCCACCCGCTCCCGTAAGACCTTGGCGGGCGAAACACGAACGGATCCGCGATGAATTCAATCTTTTAATGGCCGCGCAAGTGACCTCGAGTCCGTGACCAGACTGTAGGAGGGAAAAAATCGTCTAAATCTGGTAGTAAGGGCGTAAGGTCGGCCCGCTGTGTTTATTCCCAGTGTTTAGCGGTAAGGCGTTGGAATCTTACGGGCTGTTAGCGAAGTTAGATTGTGGAATGTGTTAGTCCCTAAGTCTCTCCATGCATTCACTTTATGGGAGAAACGATAGCATAGTGTCACGACGAGGAAATCTTGGGAATGACATTTCCACGAGTGGCAACGCCATAGAAACATATCGATATCGATAGAATAAATTGATAGGAAATTAGGTTATATCAAAATGTCAAACGTCTTGACAGCTAAGAGTTCCGTTCTTCTCTTTTTTCGTTTAAAGCCACGAGAATAAGCGTTTCCGCCAAAACAACAATAGCGTAAAAATAAATCCACAATTGTCTTAGACAATTACGATTAAAAAGACAATATAACAAATAAAAATATTATTAAGATAGAAAATTATAATACGCTGTGCTAAGAAAGCGCAATAAATCTAGGAAATATTCAACACACTTCGCTAAATTAATATTTTTATTTTACACAAATGGTCTATGGGTTGACAATTTCGATCTAGTCAAAAGTGGTCGATACGGAAACCGCAATTTTACTTTTGGTTTTACGCCGACAAGCGAGTCGATTCTTCGGCTTGCTTTGGAACTCTAATCTTATTCGGTAAGTCGTTTAAATTAAAATATTCGGGAATGCTGTGACTGCTGCCGATAAGTGCACATAGTTTTCTGTGATTTCCCATTGCGTTTGGCTTTCGGAAATGAGGGAACGTGACACGAACACGTGCTCACTGGAAGTTGGGAAAAGAGCCAACCCGCGCTTTTCTTTTCCCAATTACCGGCAAAAAGGGAGTTTTCCGTTAGGGGCTAAGCTAATGCGTGGCGTTTTTGTGGTTTTTTCAGGGGTCCTTCGGGGATACGACTTCCCGCCAAGGATGCGGCTATAACCATCGCATGGTCGGCGTATAAGGGTCGACGCGTGTAGCGTCGATCGTTCGCGTGCGTCTCCCGCCGGAATCCAGCAATGAGCGAGTTCTTCCTCCCCTCCTCCGTTCTCTTCGCCGGGGACTCTCACAGGGGTTGAGCGTCCCGTCGCCCGCCTCAGCTGATGCGCTCGCCCCGGGCGACAGTCGACGACCGTGTCACATCGTACGCCCGTCTTTCTACCCTCCGTCTTCGAGCCTTCCTGCTCCGCTCTCCGGTAGCAGCTTTAAGCACCTCTTCAGGGGCCGTCTACGAGGCAGTCTGTGCCTGACCCCCGCAAGACGTTCGACGTGTCGGCTGAGCCGCGGGATCTCCCCGAGTAATCTTTTGCCGTCCTTCTATCGGAACCTTTCCCCTAACCTGAACTCGCAAAATATGCCCACGACCTGGGAGGCTCTTGCTCAAATCGCCTTTAAATCCCCTATGTAATAGTTTCGTACTATGGTTTTAGTTGGTTTTTAACCTTATTTTATTTAACGTATATTGAATTTCTCTAATGAATGAATTTGATTATCTAGGCGCCTTATCCCCAAATGACCGTCGGTCGGTCGACGTATGAAATAAAGATTTATTTTTATCCATTCATTCTTTAATTTCAGGTTATACATTCATAACCGATCATGTCATTTATTTCATAAAACGTGATAATAGTGCCGTTATAACTCTCTGGCGTGACGGATCTGCCATCTACTTAACACCTTAGTTAACAACCCTCAATAATAAATTCTTCAGTTAGTGCGTTTATTATATAATGAAAGTTTAATGTGGGTGGTGTACAAAATGATTTTCGCAACACCTAGTGACATATTCAGTTATTCAATTTCGAGCACATTCTCCTTATTTATGCCGTCTAAAACACTTGCAATAAGCGTGTGACACGCTACGACTGCGTACATAAATCGCCCACGGTCTTAAAAGCGTAGAAGCGTAGAGTTGCGAGACGTAGGCATTGGCGTAGCGACCGTGGGTCGGCGGGTCCTCTTTGAGTTCTTAGCGGTCGGGAGGAGGGCTCCAGGTGAAGGTACCCGCATTAAAAGAGCAAGTTAAATAGGAGCCTGGCTTATTAATAACAAACCCGTGCGTCCCCCCTAACAGAAACCGCAAAACTCCGCCTGACTCTACGGATGACAAAGTTTCGAATCTCTACGGATGGCAATAATAATAATATATCTGAAACTTTGCCGATACTTACACGGCTTCACGGGTTACTGATTTTACTGTTATAGCACAGTTTAACAATTACTGAATCATTAGTGTATTCGCTTCATCTCTTTCTCTCTCTGTGTGTGTAGGTGTGTACTCCTACGACCAGTTTCCCCTGTCAAGCTTCTGGAGCTCCTGGACGGTTTGCGCACCGTGCGGCGTCAGCTAATCGATTGTGCATTTTGACCGACAGCCGAGGGAGTCTGGAAACAGTACTGTCTCCTATAGAGCGGGGATAGTTGTTCACCTTACGGCAACTGCTCTTGAAACGACCAATCGGCTACCCGATTCCGGGTGAAAGCCGGATAAAGACGCCGTGGTCTGCGATAGATTCGGTAGACGCCGTATCACCGCTTCGTAAGGGAGACGACTGCGCAAGCGACCTCGAACCTGTAACCAGTCGGGAGACCTGAGTGATCTGGTTGCAATTGGTAGTAAGCGCGCGAGTGTCGGTAAGGCGTCGGTTTTTTACGGGCATGTGGCGTAACTAGACGTTATCGTTAAAACTTTCTGAGGTGACATGTTCGCCCGATGTAGTCAGCAGCTCTAGTCGTGTGTAGGTGGGTACTCACAGTCCCACACAGTGCTTCATATTTTCAGATTTAGCAGTAGGTAGTAGAGAGACTTTTATCCACGCCACAAAGCAGATTGAGTTAAAAAGCCTCCATTAATGTTCAGTCCTGTCGCCCGGCGGGCCGCTTTTACAGAAGACAAAGGTAACCCTTTTATATTGTAATACTATCTCATTTGCGGCTTACCCTTTTGTAATTAACTTGCTAATTGCCAATCCCTTTAACAGATAAATTCTAGGCGGGGAGCATTTTACTAGAGGATTTAATATTTTGCAGGTCATTTTAAACTAGCCATGACACGGGTTAAAGTTTGTAAACGTTTTCACAAAGAAACAGTAATTTTGAAACGAATAATTCAAAACGCGGAAAGGGGAATTATTATTGTCAATACATATTTATGCTCTTAGGGCACACTGGCAACTTTGGTAAAGAAACTTTTTAATTTCTATAATAGACCAAATGTTAACAAAAAAAAACAACTCCAAATTTGTTTATAAGTGCAGCAGTCATGTCATGATGAATCTTAGGATAGGCTATTATAATTGAATGCGTATACAAAAATTCGTGTATGTGCTGTTGACCGTTGAGGAGTTCCCTTGTTGGAAGCCAACCCCGGGTGCCGCAGTCCGGTCTTGGTTGAACTTAGAGCAGGCTGTCGTAATTGAATGCATATACAAAATTTCGTGTCTGCTCTGTTGACCGTGGAGGAGTCTTCTCGTCGGGAGCCTATCCTGGGTGGAGCAGCCATGTCATGGTGAAACTTAGATCGGGCTATCATAACTGAATGAGTATACAAAATTTCGTACCCGAGCTGTTGACCTTTGAGGAGTCCCCTCTTCGGGAGCCAACACTAGGTATAGAATCAGGTCACCCTTGCCATAAATAAGACAAAATTTCGACAAAGAAATACCGACTCCATTTTTTTATACGTGCATGGCTGCTGCATGAAAATGCTGCAAAATGTATACTGCATTTTTTGAATGGTATAGTTGAAATATTGTTCGATATTTAAACTATACCACCGTTTATTAACATTACGGATTACATATTTGGATATTTGCGAGTATCACTAAACGCCTACTTTTTTTGAGACAAGTTTATTGAAATTTCAACAGGACAACGTGTGTCGGGTCAGCTAGTATAACAAAAAGCTTAAAGAATATAAAAAATCTATTGATAGTTAATAAATGTCCCCACGATTATCAGCGCTTCTTTTGTCGCCTTAATACCATGACAGAAAGACATACGGTCCCCATTTTTTAACCGAGTGAAAGCAACTAATTGGTGGTATGCGCTCGACACTGGAAGCAACTTTAAAGCAACTAAACTTTTTAAAGTTGCTAGTGTGCAACTTCTCTCAGACAGCGCGACAGTATTAAATCATTACTTATATAAATCGGACTGTGGTCTGGACGTATAAATTAACGTGACGCCTAGCGGTGTTTGCGTGGCGGTAGTCACCGTATCGTAATGTTAAAACATAATGTTATTTCATTACATCGCGACCTTGGGATCTTGCTTGTAAGAAGGTGTTGAACTCAGCTTTCAATGGCTTCACCGAACATATCCGGGCCCATTGGCAATAAAGGAGGGTGTCGGACGAGGTGGGACTACTGAGCGGCCGCTCTACAGTTCTCCAGCGCGCGTGACGTTTCTGCTCGCTACAAGCCCTCATCAGCTAGTCTGCGATGACTAGGACGCGGAGAACCACCAGTCCCGCCCTCGACCTCCCTCTCTCTACCTATCCATATTCTGTAGGATGCCACCAGTGCCGCTTTCGAGGCTCTCTCCATGTATGAGCTCAACGCCGCTCTTGGCAGGCCTAAATTCTTGAAGAGGCTGTAGAGTGACTTCGCCGGTAGTCCTCTTGCTCCGACTTCCACGGCGAAGAGATCAGTCTTAAATCCGTTTCTCACTATCCGGTGTACTAAATTGCAGTACTTGTTTACTTTGAAGTTGTGGTCCTTCGGTATGTTGCTTTCCCATGGGACTGTAAGTTCGACAAGTACAACATGCTTTGTCGCCATTGAGAATATGAGAATATCCGGTCTGTAAGCTGTGGTACAGATTTCTGAAGGCATTTGGTAATGCTTCTCATGTGTGTCCATCAGCAATTGCCAGTCCTTTGCTGCTCCCAAAATTGAGGACGGTTTAGTCCTATCTTTAGGCAGCTTATTCGCTCCGGGTTTTACAAAGTTGACCTTCTTGAAGCCATTGCTCGTTTGCCCTTTTCTGGTCCGTGCAATAGATAGGCTGATAGCCTCTCTGATGATTTGGAGGACTTTATCATGGCGATAGGAATAATGGCCTCGCTCAAGCAGTATTTTGCAACCACATAGCAAATGTTTGACAGTGCCTATGAACTCCTTACACGTCGGGCATACTTTATTTGTAGATTTCCCCCATCGAACTAGGTTACTCGGGTCAGGCAGAGTAAGTTGGAACGCATTTAGGTAGAACTTAAGCAGTTCAGGGGGCCAGTTGTATATTAGGGATTTCCACTTCAATGCAGGGGGGATGCAGAAGTCACCCACAGTCAACCAGTCATTCTGCATTTCTAAGTTCAAGGCGTGTAGTTTGAAACCTTGCTCCATGTCCTCCTGGGCAAAATATTTTAGTACTTCTTTGTCAGACTTAGCTGTTTCCATACCCAGTCCAGCTCTATTAGTGCGGATACCAGCTTGGAATGATTTGTAGAAGTCGAGTCTTGATTCCATTTTATCTGATAGCGATGTGTTGGGTAGGTCTCGAATGGCACTATCATTGGAGTCTTTGAGTATACATCGTTTGGCTGTTCTCGCCTTTTGATGAAACGTTGACGGTTTCTTAATGTTTAGTCCAAAGTTGTTGTGAGATCTGAATAGAGTTGATGGGTCAGCTGGGTGAGCCAGGCCAAACCATGATTTCAGGGATCTGGTCACTTTAGAGTCTAATTTATTACGATTTTGCTTAGAGAAGTCATAGACAAGAAATGGCCATGAAAGTTTTGATGTCAAGTAGTTATCGTAGATCCATGCCTTATGTGTACCAAGGAGGGGAAGATTGTCAGTTCGGCAAAGGTACTCATCAAAAAGTTTGACAATGTTCTCGGTGGGATGCTCCTTTCCTCTGCTAGTGATTTTTTCCCCTAGAAACTTGAAAGGAGCTTCATCAGCCACTGTTGCGATTGTTTTACCAGACACTGTCAGACCCGGGTCGTTTGAGATAAATTTTGTACCCTTCCTTACTAAGTTCAAACAGTAGCACTTTGCCGGTTTAATCTTCATTCCATTGGTCCATTCGCAATATTCATCTACTACTTTGAGAAGTGCTTGGTTTTGTTTTGGATTGCGGGTTAATAGTGTTATGTCGTCCGCAAATGCCAGGATAGCCGCCATGTATTTGTCTCCGTATTTGAACCTGTATCCCCATTTACTTTCTTTTACGTGTAAGTAGTATACGATATCATGTAGTAGTATACGTAAGGTCATAGTCGGACACATGAATCATGTTGAAGCTACGGTATAGATACTTTTATTTCTGTATTAACGGTAAGAAAAATGTCGATACATTTGCTCAAGTAATGGAGTTTTAACAAAATTCCTTGTAATTCAACAAAATTACGATTGAAACATCATTATTCTGCGTAAAACCGTAATAACAAACGGTAATGTAAGAATCAATCCAATATTTTTCTCAGTGTTTCTCAGTGTTTTTCGGTGTTTCTCAGTGTTTCTCAGTGTTCCTCAGTGTTTCTCAGCTGATTCATCTAAAATATTGATGTAACGTTTTTATGATGTTAAAAAAACACCGAATAACTCAGAAACTAAAGGTCTGACGAAGATGGTTTTAGAATCATTTTTAACTACTACCGGAAGACGTTGAGGACGGGCGCGAAGAGCTAAACTCACAGCGACCATTTTCACGTCAATAAGAATTTACATATAAATTACTGTAGCTCGACATTCAGAGCAGATGCCGTAGATGCCTAATTTATCGGCTGTAAAACTCTCGTGGACAGGAACCAATGAATGCTTTGAAGGCGTTTTTAACCGACTCTTAACCCTTGGAGTAAATGGGTATTTTCATGGATGCATCTGTCTCTTTTGCAGGATTTTCGGCGACATCGACCTTAAAGTACTATAACTACGAAACTCCTACACCAATCATAAAAAGAACAACTGCACAATGATTGCATTGAAATTTCGAATATAGAATATTGAAATATCATTTTGTAAAACAATTAGATAATTATGAATAAATATGAGAACGTCAAAGAAGTGAAAAAACGCGAAACCAGATCTGGTGGTATCATACTCAACGGATAATTGTTTCAAAACCAGATTTGGTCGTATCATACTCAAGGGGTTTAAAAGTAAAAAGTTATCTGTAAAAAGTTATTTAAATTTTGAAAAAAAACTCCATTGGAGCAAGGATTGGCAAGTACGGTGGGTGAGAGCCTCCAGCCGCAACTTTTGCAACTTTGCGACTGTTTTCAGTGAAATCTGTGGTTATAAGTTGAGGTTGATGCAGAAGCAGTGTATCTCAGTAAGCCTAATGAATCACAAATCAAAACAATTCTCAAATTTAAATCCCCCTCTTCAAAAATTCCAGGACTAAGAAAAACAGCCCCAAGTTGGAAATATCATCGTATTACGAGCAAAATAAGCATTCGTAATTCAGTAAACGAGCCTCATAAAGGTGTGTGACATATCCGCGGGCCGATTACTCTTTAGTAGAGCTTCGATTAAACCGGGCCTGCTGATCCGGCTTTCTGAATGCGGCGTCGCAAGGCTGCTCGCCCAACGGCAGGTATCTTTGCGAGGTGGTTGATGGATAGGCGCCTTATGGCGAAAGATGAGACGGGAGTAGGTACATGGCATAATCTGTGGCGAAGATTACTGTTCCGCGATACTAGCGCTAGCGGTCTGTTAATCTAGCAGTCTGCGCGGATACGGCGTCCGGGCTTTATAAAATAAGCGGGGAAACGTGTATTAATTCATGCTACTTTGGTCCGTTGTCGAACATCGCCTTTTAAAAGCACTCACTGTGACATCTAGCGGTAGAATTTATTATCTCAAGACGATAGACAGTCCCTACGTATACTCAGTTATATTCCGAGTGACACCCGATTTGTTTTACGAATTAAATTATTCGTGACACATTCCACTTTGGATTGTATCAAGTGTAACCCGCAACTGTGTGCTTTCGAGAGTCACACCCAATGTTTCGATTAAATATTTAAATAATCGGTTGTGTCAACTCAATACATTCTCAAGCAGAAGCCAAGGACTAATTTAAAATAAATATTAATTTCATAACTAAAATCTATGAGCCTTCTCTCGTCCTCAGGCAGCGCTGTTCGTTTCTCGGCTAAGGGCGAGTTTGGGCCAAGTGCCATTAGATGGCGTTATTATTTAATTATGCATGCAACAATTTAAATATTATTAGTGTAGCTTGTACATATATGATTGTTCACACTCAGGGTTGGTTACACTCACGGGTCAACACCCGTCCGGCGGCCTCCACGCATGAAGTACGAGCCCGGGCAGGACTCTGGCCTTAGGGCTAGTTTCCCTTAGGAATCAAACTTCTGGCGTTCCTGGACGGACTGCGCACCGTGCGGCGTAAGCCAATCGACTGTGCACTCTGACTAACAGTCGGGGGAGTCTGCAAGCAGTACTGTTTCCTATATATAGAGCGGGGGTGGTTGCGGACCTTACGGCGACTGCTCTTGAAACGACTATCGGCTACCCGATCCTGGGTAAACATTCGGGCAAAGGATGCCGTGGTCCGCGATAGATTCGGCTGACACCGTTTCACCGCTTCGTAAGGGAGAGGACCGCGCAAGCGACCTCGAACTCGTAACCAATCGAGAGACTGGAGTAATCTGGAGTAAGCCCGCTGGGTAACACTCCTGGGGCGTTGGTCTTTTACACGCATGTGGCGGAGCTTGACGGTGGACTGTTTTGTCCAAGTCTTCTGCGCTCACATCAGGGAGATAGAACGACTAATCGTTAAAACTTCCTGAGGTGACGGGTTCGCTCGTTGTAGTTGACAACTCTAGTTGTACATAATGAGATATTATCTTGTACATAATATATACATATATTAATCGTCTCAGGGGTGAAGGGGCGGTGGGGGTCAAAATGGATGGTCTTTATTCGCTGTGATTATAAATTAAAACCTAAATGTTAATGCATTTGGGTTTTAATTTATATATGTATTGAAAATGTTTTAATGTTTACTACCTCGTGAAAATATACGTAAAAATAAAAGTGTAAACAAGAACAATAATTTTAAAAAAGCATAAAAAACACAACCGCTGGTACAAAAAGTGAACTTTGTGTTTTTTTTTTTGTACCGGCGGTACGAACAGACAGACTTCCACCTGAAAATGGTCTTAGTTCTCAAGGACGCTCAAAATGAATATATTTCCGTCCTCATCTCGAAATACTTTGCGTTCGCAATACTCTCCCTCCTCGACTAATGGTAAACCGGGAAAGTTATAACCTACAACCGTATCACCATGTATCGGCGTACGGCACTAACAGGTCTTTACCGAAATTCCATTCGCGTTTATTGAAATAATAGCGATAAACTATCCGTGTAATAATTCAATGTCCCTGGTATAATAGCACATTATATTGGGCGATATCCAGCTATAATGGAATAGGACATCGGCGAAATCCGCCATTAATATTCCTCTGCTCAGCGGAACGGGCGGTAGTTACTCGAGATATGGTAAGCCCTTGCTTGCTTTCTATTTCCGCTTCGTCTTTATCCATTTTTATATTGTTATCGTTGAACGGAATCGTTTGACTATATTTATCACGATTATATCAGTCATATTCAAGCATATATATTACCGCTGTGTGTAAGGAGTATTGGTCTTAAGATGGCGATTTTCTTTCGCCAAGGGCAACCAAGTGGAATGTAATATTGAATTATTATATTATTTTCGACTCACCCATTTGCATCTTTAATCAGATTCAGCTCCGCTGCTTCGTAGTTCTGTTGTTTACCGGCACTGATCACTTTCACTATTCATCATCATCATCAGCCAGTAGACGTCCACTGTTGCATATAGGCCTCCCCCATAGAATGCCATGACGAGCAGTCTTGAGCCGCCTCCATCCACCTACTCCCTGCGACCTTAGCTATGTCATCGGTCCATCTTGTGGGGGGCAGTCCCACACGGCGTCTTCCGGTTCGTTGCCGATATTTGAGAACCTTTTTTCCCCTACGGTTGTCGGTTCTGCGAGCTATATGGCCTGCCCATTGCCATTTCAAGTTGGTAATTTTACAAGCTATATCAGTGACCTTGGTTCTTATGCGGATTTCCTCATTTCGGATCCTATCACGGAGTGAAACTCCAAGCATTGCTCTTTTTATGGCTTGTTGCACAACTTTGAGCTTGTGTATGGGGTCAATAGTTAGCGACCATGTCTCTGCCATTGGCAACACGTCTCTGCCACTGGCAACACGAACTGATATACATTTGTCTTGGGGCTCTGCGGTATTCGTGACGAGATGATATGGCGTAGTTTCATGAACGCTGTTCATCCGAGTTGGATTCATCGGCAGACCTCCTTGTCGAAGTTCACTCTGCCTAGTTGGATCGTCTGACCCAAATAAACACACTGGTCGACAGCTTCAATTGTAACGTTCCCAACATGTACCGGTATGGGTGCCACATGGGCCTTCGACATGATTTTTATCTTACCCATGTTTATGTTTAGACCCACCTGTTGGGTGACGGTATTGAGGTCTCTGAGTATTGTGCCTAGGTTTTCCATCGATTCCCCAATGATAACCTCATAACCGGCGAATCTGAGGTGGGTGATGTATTCGCCATTGATGTTGATGCTATATCAGCCCCAGTTCAAAATCTTGAAAACAGTTTCGTAGAGATAACGTCTCCCTGTCTCACCCCTTTTGTTATTGGATTGGATTTGTGATATGATCCTGAAGTTGGATACTTTAACAGTTCTTCTTCTTCTTCTTCTTAATCAGCGCTCATTCGCCCACCGTATGGCATACGCCTCTCCAATCACTCTCCATCGGGATCGGTTGTCCGTTTCCCTTATCTAGACAGGTCCAGCTGTCTCCTTGATGTCATCGGACCACCGGGCCGGTGGTATGCCTACACTTCTTCTGCCTAGCCGGGTTCTCCACTCCAAAAAGCGCTTGCTCCACCGTTCGTCGTGTCGTCGGGCCACGTGGCCGGCCCAAGCCCACTTCAGCTTGGCCACTCTTTGACCCATGTCGACCACCTTCGTGCGCTGTCTGATGAGCTCGTTTCGGACTCGATCGCGCAACGATATGCCGCGCATGACTCGCTCCATGTTACGCTGTACCACCTAAAGCTCGTGGATCATCCCAGCAGTCAGTGTCCATGTCTCACAAGCATACGTCATAGCCGGTAACACGCACTGATTATACACCTTTGACTTGAGCGATTGGGGAATTCTGGATTTCAGCACGAAGCTTAGTTTCCCGAAGGGTTTAACTGTTAAAGTCACCTAATTGCAAGAATCTTTCCGAAATCATATTATTCGGAAGGAATCGAGAAATTGGAAAAACGTTGGAATATAATACGTAAAGAGCTAACAGAGGAAACTGGTTACAAAATATATGCTTTAATTTATCTGGGACATAGTGATCGAGTAGTAATTTTGTTAATTATATTAATATTTTTAGCATTTTAGCTACCTATTATTGCGAATAATTTTGTCTACTTTACGCATTTTAAATACTGATCATTTAAATTAATGTGATTATTTATATGATCTGATCATAAAAATATTATTATTTTTAGTTATTTTATTCAGTTAAGATACCGAACTAATTTAGGTTTTCTTTATACAGGTGTGTTAATCAAACTATTATCATTAAACAACTTATCGATATCTTCCTATTTTCTATAGTAGTTTGTATATTTGGTACAGTGTTGAATATGTAGTCCAAAAGATTGATAAACTAATATAACTGTCGAATTGCTTGCCGACAGTAAAACGGGGGACAATAAAAGGTTTAAATTTATTTATACTCTTACAATAAATAAATAAATAAATTAATTTACTCCATGTATAGTCACTACCCTCGCCTATCAACACGGATTTCATTGACTGACGAACTATTCTCTATGATTTTATTATTTAATTACTTATAATTTTTAATTAACTACACTTATAATTTTGTTATTGAGGTATAGCTGAGAGCATTGAACTAAATCATAATATTTTTAAAAATCCTATAAATATTCCTCTAGGTTTTTTTATTATTTCGAAAAGCGAGCATGAAAATGTTGTAAAACTGCAAAGCGGCACTGATAACTATTATATTTCCTAAAATCTATCTCAGTAATTAATTTGTTAGTGCTCGATTAGCTCATATCAATGGCAAAAATGGTGATATAGGGAACCACTGCTACTAAAGCACAAAAATCATAATGTATTTTAATTCATGATACTAAGTCCATAAACCATGTCTTATGACTTAACTCCCCGTTATCCGCAATATGATTTGTAACGCTGCTAGTCTGACGGATGCACTTCAGTATTTAAATGAAACATTTCTTCACAGTACTGTTTCCAGACTCCCTCGGCTGTAAGTCGGAATGCACGCACAATCGATTGGCTGGCACCGCACGGTGTGAAAACCATCCAGGAGCGCCCGCATGTTGACTCCTAGGGTAGATAGATAGATAGATTTTTTATTCGAAGTAGTGTTACAGTACTTTTCGAACGTCTTATGTTTCTAGACATTTATGCCTTGCTTGTAGACTTTACCATTGATTACTACACTATATAATCAACGGCTTTACGTAATAGTAATAATAATAATCATAATAACACTTTACAAATGGTTTTCATAGCTATGTTACACAACAACGACTTGACCAGACCAATTTATCGCTTCAAAAATCTTCAATTTTATAGTAGCCTTTAGAGCACAAAGTATCTTTAACAATTTTTCTAAATTTAGTGTCTGGTAAAAGGGTTAGTTCCTCAGGCAAAGTGTTATAAAAGCGAACACCGGTAGACGAGTAGTAGATACCCGGACTCGCACTTCTGCGTAGAGGCCGCCGGATGGGAGTCGGCCCGTGCGTTTGGCCGACCCTAAACACATGGGTCTTAGTGGACAAACTGCAACAGGGACTATTACCGGAAGGAGGGAGCATAAAGCATAACTATAATATTATCCAATCCTTCACCAGTATCAAATACTTCACCGCTATCCATAGATTCTGCCTAAGATATCCAGTATAAGAGACGCCTTCAAATACATTTTAAGAGCCACAATATTTCGCAGTCGACCATTCTGTTTATCCACTTACGTAGTACTCAAACCGTAGATTGTTTCGCGGTTGCTCCCCTCGCCGGATCTTTCGCGATGTCGCCCGAGATCGCGCGAAGGTCGCGCAGATATAATCCGATGTAGCCTTAATGGAAATAGGGCGAGATTTTGAAGGGTGTCAGGATCCGCGGCGAGTAACTAAGATGGATTCTGTTGATACCTTAAATCGCACTCTGCCTGTCATCAAGTGGCACTCAACTTTACGACTCCTGATGGGAGAGTGGCCGGGTATCACAGGAGATATCCGCTCGCGCTCTTTCAAGGGTCTCGTACCTTTCTCCTTCTCTTTCTTATATTTTATTTTCTTCTTTCGAGGGAAGGGGGGGGGGGGGGGTAAAGAGATTTTTATTTTATAGTCCATTAGGTTCGATATCTTTAAAAGCGCTCATTTGGCGAATTGCGAAACACTGTCGATTTTAGTTTTTTGCAACTTTTTCAAAGTGAAATCGTCAAAACCATACGTGACAGAAAAGCCACACAAAAACATAATTACAATGAAAGACAAAATAGTCAATTAAATATAAATAATCACAATTTTCATATTCCGTTGGATATCGCAGGGGATATCCACACACGCTCTTTTTAATGGTTTTAGTAACTTTCTGCTTTTTTCCTATTTTACTTTTCTTTGTTTTCGTTAGGTCGTTAGGCGGAGGGGGGGGGGGGGGAGAGAGGGGGGGCAAAGTGATTCGAAATTTATTTTCATGCCATTAAAATCGATAGTTTTTAAAGTTCTCATTTAGCTGATTGCGATACATTATCGCTTTAGGTTTTTCGTAACTTTTTTATAGTGAAATCATAAAAAATATACGTGAAAGAAAAGTTACCTAAAAATATATTTAAAACGAAAGTCAAAATAGTCGATTGGATATGACAATAAAAATTAAAAAATGACAATTAAAAAATTGTCACGAATTTAAAAAATCGCGACTTTCCACGCGAGAATCCAAGAACTTTGGTAGGATTTTGAGCGTGATATCTGGGATATCCTGATTGAAAGGGTTAGTTAACGGCTAGCGTGAATAGTACGAAAGCAACGCATTAAACACTTTCGATTTAATCGTTAACGCAAATATACTAACCGGTGAAAATCCAATATGGTCTCGTCCCAACAACGCATATTATGTGTGCCAAATTTGAATTCAATATTTCGAGATTAAAATATGGCTAGTGCGCTGTCTCAGTCCACCAGAGGTTGACTGATTTAACCACAACCTTTTTATATCGCTATGACCAAATGATCCCTGCATGCCAAATTTCAGCTAAATCGGAATAAGCGTTTGGGCGCTGTTGTGAGCGAATACACAGAGACACAAAGTGTCACACAACGAAACTTTTATCTGGATTAATGGTCTTAATCGCCTAAGGGGGACTCAAAATAGATATTTCTGTCTTTATCTCGAAAAAAGATATTAATGCGTTCACATAGGGCTCGATTGCGTTTCTTCGTGAACTAAAATCGGAAATTAGTCCGTGTGAACGAATTACAAGGCAATAAGCAAGAGCGGAGTGTGAGATGACCGGTTGTCACTTTTTCGCATTAAAAGTGCCAGCCAAATCTTACCTACACCGCACGAAATATGCTCGAATTAATTCGGACGAGTATAAGTTCGGCAGGTAGTATTTATCGACGATCGCTCGTTTCATATTGCGCTCTAACGTATTGCTCTGTCTCGTTCGCTTGGACTAATTTTAGTTTTAGTTCACAAAGAAACGCAATCGGGCCCAAACTTTTTCTCGCCGTCTCTTGGTAGGACATGAAAGTAATTGCCATAAAAAGGTAAATCAAATATAGACTTTAAAATAGAAAATAGAATGTCATTAATTTGTTTATATCGGGATTTTAAAAATAAATAAATAGGTCTATTTAATAATTACACGAGAGTTCTTATTATGATTGTTACATAAATCTCTGAGATTGTCTATACTATAATCGATATAAAAAAAAATAGACTAGTTTTAATATGTTTAAATTACCTATTACTTTAGTCTTTTGTAGCATGTTTAAGGATATACTTTGAGAGTATTTAGGACTATTTTTATAACCTGTACTTGTATGTAGAATTTAAAAATATATTTGCTTACCTCATATTATGATGATGGATTAGGTCGTGTGATTGGAGATTGTACTATCCTAGATAAGCAGCTTAGAGCCCTTATTCTGTCTTTGTGTAAGGGCTGATCTAACTTCAATTTCCAAACATTAACAAAACGCAGAATTTCAAGGAAATCTCTACTTCTTTTTGTAGTACTTACTATCTCTGAACGGAGGTTGGCTATCATCCTGTTGATTTCCGTCTTTGAGACCGCCGTACGTAAGAATGCGCCAGTGCTAAGAATGCGCCAATGAGCCAGCATGAATTAGTGGGGTAGATTTTGTAGCCATGATGTAATTGGCCGCCCAGGCCTCCGCTAGCCTTGATTTTCTTCTTGGGTTATTTTTTGCAAGAGTTGGTATTTGGGGTTATTATTTGCAGGAGTTTGTTTTTAAGAAATCTCCTGATATTTTTTTTTGTAATCGAATATTAGGTGTATATTTTTTTAACGAAAAATATTATCGATCTAATTGTCGCCTGTTGGCCTTTTCCTGTAGTAAATTTTTAGGGTAATTATCGATAACTTATGCATTTATCGACATAGATATGTAAATGTATATTTACGAAATATACCTACTCAATCTTATATACCCACTCAATCAAATATACCTACTCAAACAGTTATTAATAAATATTAATGACTGTTTCTTTCTTTTCTCACATATAACTTTATTTATTTTATTTAATCGAATTTTATATGATATTTATTGCCGATTAAATAATGGAATTGCATTTTATTTATTAAATCTTTTAATATATTTTTTTTTATTATTATTTTTTTATTTTATTCTGAAGACCACATTTTAGGGCAATTTAGTGTCATTAGCTTTTTACTAAAACTTGTATATTTGTAAGCAACCAAGCAATCAAGCAAACTTGATTGTAATATTGGAGTCCTGTCCACCCTAGAACGGGCTAGTCCCAGTTGGGTGACAGAAACAAATAAGCAAAAGGTTAAGGTTTTGCCATTCGGTTCCTGTTATTTTTATAAGCTAATCAATGTTTCATAGTAATTAATTCTTAAATAAATAAATAATTAATAAATAAATCAGACACATACACACTATATATTTATGTTAATTTATTGACATTTGGAGATATGGACATTTAGACAACTATTTATCCGTCCGATATTTGGACAGTTAAGTTTCCCTATGATACTGGGGATGACATAACGATTATAAAAAAAAACATACATCTAAATCAATTTAAGCGTTTAGAAGTTATGGTGGAATAAAGAAACGGGAAACATACATAGATGTACCCTGAACATATTAGACTATTTTTTTGTTGGGCAGTAGTATAAAAATTAATTTTCCGCTTGAAGTTTGTACCACCCGATATTCCGCGATGTGTATTAAATCGAATGGAGCTGTGGTTAGCCAACGTTGGACAAGCGGAAGGGCCCATAGACACTCGACTGATGAAAAATATCAAAGCTGTTAAAATGTGCAGCGAGAAAAGTCGGTGACCTGCTAATACATGATTGTTAGCGGAACTAACCATTATGTGCAGTTTCAAAATCCCATTGTGCTACCCAAAGAACGATTTTACTCTCCACGAATGATCAAGAAATCCATTGAAATAATAATAACCCCGAACTTCAATAGAGACGAGGGTTATAAACTCTCTACTACGTGGAACCCTCATCTTAAAATGTGTTCAATGCCCATCGCCTAGCGCAAGGACGTAACACAATATACGAGTATAATGAGTGCTATATGCGCGGCGAATTTTCATAATTCGCGCGCGCTAAAACCGCTACCCAACCACCGTTATAATGTGCGAAGTAGCAGTAGCAGCTTGACGCCTACCCGCAAAAAAACGGATGACGAATGACGGAACTTCAGTCTAGACTGGACAACAACGGTTGGAACATCTCCGAAACGTCCTGTATTGTAGGACCCAACGTTTCGGCTGTTAATGTTTCGACGCACCCCGTGAAGTTTGTATACTGCACAGGTAATCCTGTATCTGTAACATGTTTACAATTTCACTCAGTTGTCGTAAGATATAAATAAATACAAACGGAGCTGCCATGGAATTCACCGACCGGAGTCGGGCCCATCATAATACTATTTTTTACACTTCTGAGGGGTGAGCAGTGAACTCCGGACTTACGAACCGGCTGTGGTAGGTTTAGGACAGCTGTCTTGCCACATATGAGCGTCCACCTTACCACCCATTCACTCCCCTTCGAAGCCATAGAATTTGAGATGCGCAAATCGCAGTTTTAGATAATTTTTCTAAGAGTTGATTATTTTTCTGGAAAGGCCAAGATCGTTAAAGAGGTGAAATAGAGATTTAGCTGGCAGGCCACGAGCGCCAACTTCCACCGCGTGAAGGTGAACAGTGAAGCCGTTCGGGGTTACGGCATTTGCAAGATCATGGTATTTATTTAATTTGTACTCGTGGTCTTTTGGGATATTTGATTCCCATGGAACAGTTAATTCTACAATAAGGGCCACCTTCCGAGATAGAGAGTAAAGAGTTATATCTGGACGGAGGTCTGTGCATCCGAGACTTTCAGGGAATTTATACTGCTTAGAGACCGAATCAACCTCGTAATATCGTGAGTATTTCTCTGTATTTTCATATTCGGTTGCTAAGGTGAATATTTCTTGGGTGGGGTGGAGTACTTTCGAGAGGCAGCAACCCGTATACTCGACTCCAAGGTGAATGGGGGGAGGGCGGGGAGGCGTCGGGCGCAGAGGCCAGAGGAGTGCCGCAGCCGCAGCGGTAACTTCGTTTCGTGCCATAAAAGTCGCGCCGGAGATAATGAAATGAAATCGCGAAGTGAGTAAGGTTGCCTCTCACTCTATTCCACTGTCTGAATGTCTATTGAGAGTTAGTCGAGCGAGGCGACGGAGCGACCCTCTCTTGGCGGCATTCTATAGTTCTGTAATCACTACGAATTGTCTATAAGGAAAATGCGATTTACTGGGTAAGAGACACCCATGGCATCCATGACTCTCTGCAATAATATTAGAAATATGTGGATGTTGAGTCACCTTGAAAAGCTGGTCACGGAGAGCTTCGTTCAATTAACAGATTTAAAGATACGGTTGAGATACGATTGCCACGCACGTAATAATGGAGTCAGGTAAATTTTCACGTATCTTTCACGGACGCACACCATGTCGTAAGTTCGCCATGAAAACCACCGAGTGAGCTCGAATACGACGACCTGTCCGTCAGTCTTCATTCATCAGTCATCTTTCTCCTAGCAACACACAGCGTTTTCTTCACCGTGCACCTTCGTTGACCTACGCAGCCAGAACGGTGGTCATAAATTCTCTACAACGGACCACACATTCGCGGTAAAGGGGTCCTAACTTAAACCTTAAATTGTTATATATAAGAAAAAAACATATTTATCGCGTGAAGTTTATAACACCCGACGTTTCGGCGATGTTGCAACCGCCTTTGTCCAGGGTAGACTTGACAAGTCTACCATGGACAACGGCGGTTGTTAAATCACTGAATCGTCTGGTTTTATAAACTTCACGCGGTAAATACGTTTTCATTATATTTACAATGTCAATCAACCACGATATTCTTTGATTTCACCTTTAAAGTCCACCTTCAAAGATCCACCTTGAAGATTTCACCTTCAAAGAAAAAATCTAAGGGAATTTCAAAAGTGTGCAGCTAACAAGTTGCATACTCATACCCTTGAAAAGGGCAATGACGACTCCTCGCTGTGGTAGTACGATAAAATCTAGTTTAAGCTGACCCTATGTGCCCACTTAAGGGTTATTACAGTACAGTTAAAATACGGTACACCTTGACCCAAATGCAGAGAGTGAATAGAATTTAATGATGCGCCGTAGTTGAGCCATGCGGGCGTTTTGGTATTGGCCATTAATTGAATTAGCGCAGATAATGGCGTGTGTTTGTGGGCCGAAGGAATGCAATATGCGCGAGTTGTAAGAGCGACACAACACGGGACCGATGCCAGCGGCGGCTATTTGTTGTTAGCAGCAATATCATTAATTCTGTCGGCCGCATCCTGTATCTGATGATAATTCTATTGCAATTACCTTTGCTCTCGACTGTGTTTAGTTATCAGGGACGTAGCCCTGGATCTACGATATTTCCGAAATGGGGCCAAAGACAACGGCGCTTCTCCCATTTTCAGCATTTGACATTATTTTATAAAATCCATGACACAAACATGCTGGGTGAAATATTTTATGACCGGGGGAAGGGGGAGGGGGGGGGGGGGGGGAATAAGAACCCCTAAATAAATTTGCATTCTTTGTTACTTATTTCTTTGTAAGTCTTCCTTATAAACTGTACACACACTTTCCACACTGTACACACACCTTCAACCTTTGTCAGAAAATTTTACTATCTATTATTTTGTAAGCTTTTTAAGTCGAAATGTCCTTTTTGCAAAAGAATCCATAACTACTCGTACATCGACTAATAAGTACAGTGACATGTTTAAAAAGTAGTTGTCAACAAAGAAATCCAACGCCAATTACTCTCATACCAGTCAGTCAAATAAATATCGAGAGTCGCTTGACGTCCGGCCCTTCGGGTTTATTCGGCTGCGATCGTGTAACCGCATCCCCTTTTGTCTGTGGTGTAGATTGTTTCTTGACGCCAAGGGCATTCCCCTGGCAAAGATATAACATACACTGCCGAAACGTCCATAAATATACTCGTTAGTGTGATGCGCCCTGGATGCTAAGAGCTTTAGAGTTACAAAGAAAAGAAAGAAAGTTACACGTTTTTCCAAACACATGAATTTGGCTCATTTTAAATGACAACACAGTTAAATTGCTGCCCGGGGCAACCTCCCCATCCCCCCCCCAAATCTGTTGCTAGTGCGTTTGAATCTAATTTAACCTAACCCCATGCGCCCACTTAAAGGTTAATTCATTACAGTTACAATAAAGTTTCTCTTGACCCAAATAGCGGGAGTGAATAGAATTTAATAATGCGCCGTAGTTGAGCCATGCGGGCGTTTCGGCATTGGTCATTAATCGAATTAGCGTGCATAATGGCGAGTGTATGTGGGTTGAAGGAATGCAATATGCGCGAGGTGTAAGAGCGACACAACACGGGGCCGATGTCAATGGCGGCCATTTGTTGTCGCAGCAATGCCATTAATTCTGTCCGCCGCGGATGTCCGCGGCTAACTTTGTAACTATACTAATTCAGCAAGCGTGATATTGTTATAATTTATATGTAGCCAGCTCGAAGAATGTATCTGCTGCATCGCAACAATTACATTGCTGTAATTGCAATCACCTTCGCTCTACCTTTAGTGTTCACAATTAATTATCTGGAACGCAGCTCCGGATTTTCGATTTTTCCGAGTGTGATTGTGCCAAAACTTAACATTACCGCAAGGTAACCAGGTTAATCACACAGCGGGCCGAGACTCGCGCCCTATCTTCCAGTTTCAAGTAAATTACTCCGGTCTCCCGACTGGTAACAGGTTCTATGTCGCTTGCGCGGTCCTCTCTCTTACGTAGCGACGGTACGGTGCCTGCCGAATCTATCGCGGACCACGGCATCCTTTTCCCGGCTGTTCACCCGGTATTTCGTAGCCGATTGGTCGTTTCAAGAGCAGTTACCGTAAGGTTTACAACTACTCATATTCTATAATAAGTTACGATGGCACCTACATATTGATTCTTTATGTGATAACTTGGGAAGAGCGTGCTATGCACTCTATCGCATCGCTTCATTTCTCGATTTATCCGCGCTGCGCATGTGTTACTTTGCATACATTCATTAACTGCTAACGTACGGCGCGGAGTTATGGGGGCGAGCAGCCGACAGGCAGAGGGCTTTCGTTATGCAGAAGCGTGCAGTCCGCACAATAGCACGTGTGGCGCTTGATACGCCAGCAAGGCCTCTGTTTAGAGATCACTGCATCATGACGGTGCCGTCCATTTATATAATGGAAGTAGCGCTGTTCGTTCGCAGAAATCTAGCCGATTTTGAAGTGAATGGTGTGCATCATTACTATCCAACAAGATCCCGTAGCATGCTACGTTCTGTAGGTCATGCATTATCCAAGTCTGAGAGGCTATCCTATATCGCCGGCCCAGCGATTTACAACAAACTCAGCGAGCACATTAGGCAGGCGCAATCTCTAGACGTGTTTAAAAGACGCATTAAGAGATACCTTACAGATAAGGCGTTTTACTCACTGGAGGAATATTACTCGAGTGAAGTCAAAAATTCTTTGGTGGCTAAAGTATTTAATGATTTCTTTGCATGTTATCTTGTATTTCTTGTTTTCACATTACTCTTGTGTTTTTTCTGCGTTTTGTTTTGTTTATTTTATCTTTTCTTTACGATAAAAAAAATGTTGTATGAATGTTTGCTAATCTGACTTGTATACCAGTATACTAATAAAATGAATATGAATATGTAGGAGGCAATATTGCTTCCAGACTTCCCCGGCCCTCGGTCCGAGTGCACAATCGATTGGCTGACGCCGCACGGTTCGCAAACCGTCCAGGAGCTCGCGAATGTTGACTCCTAGTATAAATAGGCCCGCAGGCGGGATAGCATATTGACCGACCCTAAACACATGGGTCTTAGTGGCCTAACTGCAACAGGGCCCATTAGCTCCCACAGTATATTTACAATACAGTACCACTTGACCCAAATGCAGGAAGTGAATATAATTTAATAATGCGCCATATTTGTTTCATGCGTTAGTTTCGGTATTGGCCATTAATCGAATTAGCGCGTATAATAGCGAGTGTATGTGCAAGAAATACAATATGCGCGAGGTGTAAGAGCGACACAACACAGGGCCGATGCTAATGGCAGTCAATTCTTGTACGTATCAATGCCATTAATTTTGTCGGTCGCAGATCTCCGCCGCTATCTTTGCAACCATCCAAATTCAACAAGCGTGATATTTTTATAATTTGAATACAGGCAGCGCGAACAACATTTCTGCTGCATTACAAATTCCACTTCTCTAATTGCAACCACCTTTGCTCCCACATTTATATAATTATCTGGGACGCAGCCCCGGATCTACGGTTATTCCCAAACTTTAACTTCCCTTTAGCACTTGAAATTATTGTTCAACGACACTTGAAATTATTGTTCAACGACAGTTAACCTTCAACGTTCATACAGCTAGACTATGGAACCGCTTTCTACTTTTCAAGTATCTCTGAAAAAGCATTTCATGTCCCTAAATTCCTGGCTATCCTACGTCTCATCCCACCCTCTCCTATTCGATATCCTCTCCTATTAAAAGACAATCTTCGCTCCTTGCAAATTTTCCAAATCCTTATTATATTTACAATATGGCATTTGTGTTACTTGATTATTTTTTTTATGTTTTAAGTTTTTTTTTTGTTAATTTTTATCTCTTGTCACCTAAATTCTTACACTTACACGAAGGTTGGCTGTAAGAGATTGTATTTTAGGCAATAAGTCCGCCTTTGTATAGGAACCGGTTTTCCTATCATACATAATATACATAATGGGCCTCTGGTATACCCTAGGACCGGGTCAGGGTTACTCCTCGCTAGAATGGTACGATATAATCTAGTATAAGCTGACCCTATGCGATTACTTAAGGGTTAATACAGTAAAGTTACAATACAGTACCTCTTGACCCAAATGCAGGGAGTGAATAGAATTTAATAATGCGCCGTAGTTGAGCCATGCGGGCGTTTCGGCATTGGCCATTAATTGAATTAGTGTGCATAGCGGCTAGTGTTTGTGGGCCGAAGGAATGCAATATGCGCGAGGTGCTAGAGCGACACAACACGGGACCGATGAAAATGGTGACTATTTGTTGTCCGCAGAAATGCCATTAATTCTGTCAGCCGCGGATCACCGTGGCTAACTTTGCAACTATCCCAATGAAACAAGCGTGTAATTATTATAATTCAAATGTAGCCAGTTTAAACAATGTATCTGCTGCATCACTAATTCCATTGCTATAATTGAAACCACCTTTGCTTTCACCTTTGGTTTATTTTGGTAGTTATAACATAAAATGTGAGCCCATTTCTTACAAACTACGCACTTAAGACAATCTATTTTTTTACTATTCAAACTTTCCAAATAAAACATGCAAGTTGTATTAAAGTTGTTCAGGCAAACTGCACCTTTGCCGTACCGCACGCAACGGCATCGTCGTCCGAAGAATCCCGCAGAAGCTTATGGCGGAGTTTGAAGACGAAGTCGTTGACGATTTTCTGTAAATTTTTTTTAATGGACTGTGAAGAAAATTCATCCTTCACTTCAGGAGGCTGCAGCCGAGGTTTTACTGTAGCAGGACTGCAATATTTATTTTTACAGATTTTTCTTTTCTCATACCTACTCTTTACCTTTTCCTTTTCCTTTCCGTTTTTGTAGTTTTGTTGTAGCCTTAGCTTGATTGATAAGTTTTAGTTTTTTTTCTTGGACCCTATCTTCTATTCTTTTAATGTCTTGCTTCAAAATATTTTTGTAAGGTGATTTCGTTAATATAGTGGATTTTATTGATTTCGGGACGGTTTTTCTTGGCTTTCTTTGGGCAGGTGTAGAAATATCCCACGGTTTAATAACTTTGCTGGTCGACGGTTTAGGCGATTGTTGTTTCTAAAGGTCCGATTACAACGACTACAGTAGAGTTTCGGACGAGTTTCGAGTTTCAGGGCCTCGGACGAGTTTTGCGCTGTTGGCGTTTCGAGTCGAGGTTTTAAAGTCGGGCTTCCTCGAACTTTTTAACTTTTGTGGTCACCGTGGAGCGCCACTCGCTGCGTTTGTGCGCAGCCCTCTCCCAGCTCTCAGGTGGAATACCACTGGCGGTTAGGTACCTTTTTAAGACATCTTTATAGCGTAGATGCTGTCTGTCGACTTTGCGTGCGCCTTTTGAGAGTTGGTCATAAAACACGGCTTTCGGGAGGCGGTCGTCTTTCATACGCACTACATGCCCACAACACCTCGGTAGAGCTTTCATGAGCATAGCTTCCATGCCCTGCAATTTCGTTCGTCGTAACACTTCTGTTTTTGACACACGGTCTTCCCATGTTATCCTCAGGATGTTTCGCAGGCACCTAATGTGGAGGAAGTCTAATTTCTTAATATCTTTTCTGTAGAGGTACCACGTTTCGGAGGCATATAACAATATGGGTAGGACAGTGATGTTTTACTGATTGGGGCATTGTCATATCAGAGTTAGGTTTGTAGATAACAACCGAGGTTATCTTTATGCATTTATTAGGTGGCGGTGTCAATATAGGTGGAGCCTCCACAATTTGTGTGGTCTTCTGTAGAGAGATGCCTTTTTCAGTCATTGGAGGATTGACGTTATTCTCGGTAACTGGGTTGAAGGTCATGACGTCTGGAGGAGCTGTGAATTCTTGTACAGTCAGTGTTAGAACGGTGGACATATATAGGTTCATTGCAGATAAAGATATCCGGATTAAGGAAATATTCCCGTAGTCTCGAATCCTTTTATACCGACCTGTGGCTTAGCTGCCTTATCCCTAAACTTGTGAAGTAAAAACTCGGCCGTACCTTTTGCATCCCGGAAGGGACGTTACACATTCTAGGGGCCCCTACGTATGCTTCACAAAATATTTCAGCAATATCAAAAAAGCTTACAGGACGGTTATTTAGTCTGAGGAATTTCCTAATTACTTTGCTGTAAAACAATGTCAAACTACCCATGATAGTTTTATCCAGTGACTGAATTTTGTGTGAGGAATGAGGTGGCAGTGAGAGAATAATAACGTGCTCTTTACGAGCACGCTTAATGACATTTAAATTACGAGTATGAGTCTTGTGGCCCATCTAGAATCAAAATAACAGGATCATTTTCAGACGGTTTTGTGTTTTTTATGAAGTGATCAAACCACTTTTCAAAAATGTCCATTTGAATCGACCCAGATGGATGGTAAGCTGCTATTGCTCCAGGTGGTGTCATTTTCATTAACTGGAGATTGGCATTTTTGCTTGGGAAAATTATCATTGGAGGAACAAAGGTTCCCCCAGCACTCATACAACACATAACGGTATAGGTTTTTCCTCGTTCTGCCGAGGTTAAAGTTCCAATTTGTTTTTTTTCATTTTGCTGCAATGATCTTTGGCTGCCGAATTTGGACGATAGAAAAACCTGTGCCTTCCACATTAAAAATGCCATTGCTTGATTATTTTAGTTGTTTTTCAGTTTTTTTTTTTATAAATTTGAAAAACTCGACTCTTAAAATTAAATAAAATTGGATATGGAAGGTTGATTAGGATCAATAAACGCTTATAAAGAGTCACAATTAAATCAATTTTAGGTGGTACAAAGTTTACCGGGTCATCTAGTCTCGGCGGTATATTTCTAAACTCGGCTGGCATATCACACTTCTTGCCTGTTTTAGTGATTTGATCTGATGGTGCATTCTAAAATTATATTTCTGATATTGATTCATATTTACATTTAATAAACGTGAGACAGTATCTAATATACTTTAAAGAAATTGGCTGTTCCACCCTAAGACCTTCACATCAAATAGGAAAGGACTGATTTCGATGCCAGTTTGGTTCCGTTGGGTTCCGTTGTTTGGGTTCCGTTGTACAACGCTTTGGGCGTTGGACTGACTGATACCACACTGACTGTACAAGAATTCACAGCTCCTCCAGACGTCATGACCTTCAACCCAGTTACCGAGAATAACGTCAACCCTCCAATGACTGAAAAAGGCATTTCTCTACAGAAGACCACACAAATTGTGGAGGCTCCACCTATATTGACACCGCCACCTAATAAATGCATAAAGATAAACTCGGTTGTTATCTACAAACCTAACTCTGATATGACAATGATATTATTATTGCAGCTTGTATATGAGGTATTCCAACCATAATTTCAAAATATGATTTCGGCCCAATAAGGCACCTGTGTACCAAATATTAGGTCTCTAAATCCAATATCTTGAAGATGATATATGACTAGTGCGGCCTCTGATTGATCAAATTCCATCATAATATTTCCAACTCTTGCCATGACGAAATTATGCCTGCATACCAAATTTTAGAGCAATCGGATTATACGTTTGGGAGCTATCGTGGAGGAATACAGACATATAGATAGACAGACAGACTACAGTCTGGAAATGATCTTAATCGTCTCAATGGGTTCAAAATGGATATTTCCGTCCTTATCTCGAAAAAAAAAATTGCGCGTTTACAACTTTCTGATCTGTTGCTGTCGAATTAGAAATTAAATTAAAAAATTGACGAATTAAAAATTGTCATAGAAACATAGTCTATAAATAATAATTTAGTGTCGTCATTAAATAACAGAAATATTTACATAATAGATATAATTATAATTGCTACATAAATATCTAAACTTTTCGATAACATTATCAATAAGAAATATTTTAGACGAGTTCTAATATGTTTGAATTACTGATTTCTTTTATTGTTTTGTAGCATAGTCTTATTTATTTTAGTCTTTTGTTCCCTACTGGTCGGTTGGTGCGCCAGGAAAAATCTGGTCACAATTGGTAGTTAGGGCGCGAGTGCCGCCCGCCAGGTAACATACCTGGCTACTCGCGGTAAGGCGTTGGTCTCTAACGGGTTGTGGCGTAGCTAGACGTCGGATTGTTATGTCCCAAGTCTTCTACGCTCACTGCACGGTCGATAGAACGAACAATCGTTAAAACGTCCTGCGGTGACGGGTTCGCCCGTTGTGGTTGACAACTCAATATATGTTAGTCGGAGTGCACAATCGATTGGCTTGCGCCGCACGGTGCGCAGACCGTCCAGGAGCGCCAGAGGTTTGATTCCCAGGGGAAACTGACCAGGGCCAGAGTCCTACCCAGGTTCGCACCCCGTGAGTGGAGGCCGTCGGATGGGTGTTGACCCGTGAGTGTGACCGACCCTGAACACATGGGTCATCGTGGCCAACTCATCATGGGCCTGTTAGCTCCCATACTGGAAATACAGTATGGGAGCTAACGAGCCCATTGTATTTCCATTATGGAAATACAGTGTTTCCTAAGCAGACCTGTTGTCATGCCACTCTTGAAATGACCTTGGGCCACTGGACCCGCGTGGCACTACGGGCAAAGAACGCCCAGGTCTGCGATAAATTCTAAATGAGTTGCCGCTGTAATACAACAGGTAGAGGTTGCGTAAGCGACTTCGGACCCGTAACCAGTCGGGAGGACGGAGGTATCGTCAAGGTATCGTCAAGGCCAGACAGAGATATCCTGCCAAAACTGTTAGTTAGGGGGTAAGGCTGCCCGCTGGATACCTATCCCGGTGCCTCGCCGTAAGGCGTCGGTCTCTAACGGGTTGCTGGTGAACTAGACACTAGATTGTTTTGTTCCCAAGTTTTGTTTTCTTCTACGATCATCCCATAGCTCAAAGAATGATCTATATAGTTATACCAGCCTGGGGTGAAGGGTTCGCCCGTTATTGTAATAATAATAATAATAATAACTCTTTATTTGCACTTAATGAATATACAAAAAGGCGAGCTTATTGTCACATGGCAACTAACCTAAACATAGTGGTACATGCGCGCATTGTGAAAATAAAGATTATTACATAACATAAAGACAAGTGGAAGAATTTAAAACTAATAATGCCCGAGGAGAGGAAATTGGGAGAGGAAGAGAAGAGAAAGGGAAGAACTGGTTACGTCTTAGAAAGGTAGTAATCCTTAAGGTGAGTCTTAAACGATGGTAAAGAAGGCGAGTTTCGTAAATTTTGCTGGGAGATCGTTCCAGAGTCTTGCACCATGGACACAGGAAGAATAGGATAGAAATCACTATTATGACTCGGAATTTTTAATAAACTGTCAGAGGCTGACCGAAGTACGAGACCGTGGAAACTTAGTGGTTCAAAAAGCTCGTGGAGATAGGATGGTGTTAATTGGGAGAGTACACGATATAGGAGAGCAAGTACATATATGAACATAGTCGATACCGCCATCCTGTAGAATCAGGTCATGCTCACTACAAAAATGCATTGTCACCGGAACTGAACCAGCATGTATTTCACCTGCATAGGATAAGAGGAGGAGGTTCTAATTCAGCTTGCAAAATTTGCCCTAAACAAACCAACAAACTAACAAACGTTGCAAGGTAAATAGAAGCTTTTAAAAATGATTATAACTGCGCTTAATTTGTATTTAATTAATTTATTATGATACGGCGTGCGCTTATTTGTTGCATGATAAATCACTAAAAGGTAGGCTCGATTTTTATATACTGTTCCTGTTGAACGGAAAAGACGATATGTTATTTAATTTATCCTTATTTCCCTTGATCGTTGACATTTTGACCGGAGGCCGCCGTTGCTCCAATACATTACATAGTGGATTATCTCGCTCAAAGGGTAATGGATAAAAGCGACAGACGAGCTAACAAAATTGTCCCAAACCCGGGCGGACTGCTACCGACCTATTCTTACTCCCTCTCCCCCTCCCTAGAAGGGTAGGCGTTCGCTCAATAAACTCGCGAGGTATTATGTACGAATTGAGTTTTATGGCATAATATCCAAACAAAAATAGGACGATAACTTGGACGATAAATAAAATAACAACAAATTTACAGCGTAAAGTTTGTAACACCCAACGCTTCGGCGATGTTGCAATCGCCGTTGTCCGGGTAGAATGGGCCAGTAAACCCTGTAAAAAAAGCGGTTTTAACATCGACGAAACACCAGGTATTACAAAACTTCACACGTGGTAATTTCGTGTAATTTTAATTTCCACGAATGCCCACAAAAAAGGAATGTAACGTGTTTAGGGTTCAGCTACGCATGTTATCAGTTATTTATTCCACCATAGCTTCTAAACGCTTGAACTGATTTGTAAGTGTGTGGTACTTTTAGAATCGCTGTGTCATCTCGAGTGTAATTGGTTATACCGCTTGCTCTCGTATAAAGAGAAAGCAGCGTCTCGGATATAATTCGCCATGTTACGTGTTAGTTGTGTTGTGATAGTTATCCTTTGACAGGTAATTCTTTCGGTCCTGTAGGGCCAGTAGCAAATAGAAGTTTTTGGAATATAAATTTAGCAAAGTAATATAAAACAAAACGTTACATTATTACATTCCACAAAATATTATCAACGGTTTAGTGACCGTATTTGGATCTTACGAATTTATTCCATTCTGGAATTTCGGAAAATTATAAAATTACAAAATTGTACTCGGAAAAAAATTTAAGATGAAGTTAATGATGAAACTCAGTTTTTTCTCAGTGTTTAAATTTCCTCTATGCATATTTTCGGTTTCTTTATTCCACCGTAATTTCTAAGCGCTTGAACCGATTTAGAAGTGTGTGGTAACGTGTTTGTTTTGGAGTTTTGTCTCAATATGAATAACGAAAAATTGTAGAGAAAAATGGAAGGAACACAATTTTTGATTTTGGGAATTTGTTTGGACTTGTTAGGAGGTAAACATACTATACTATAAGTCATCACTCCTAAGAGGTAAGACTGGGAGGAAGGCAAGTAGGAAGACTTTTTTTATTTTTCACTTGTGAAATTGTGTGTCCTGGCGATAAGATTGTGTTCAAAATAGAAGCTGAAAAAATGTACATATGATAACATATATTTTTTTATGCTATCTTGCATAGTTTCCGAAATTTCCGTGATAGAAATTTGCTAATTTTTAAAAAAAAAAGTCACGTTTTGTCTTATTTGACTAGTTAACTCTTTGGTGTTTTGTCCTAAGAAAAGTCAAAAAGAAAAACGTTTGTAAGATTATTGAACTTCCTAAATATATGTCTAAAAACGTTTTCTTAGATTTTCTTTTTTTTATCGTCCACATAAGCAACAACTCTATCCAAATTCATGATTGAGAAATGACATCAAATCACTTCTCCATTAATTTAATATTAAACTCAATCAATTTATTTATACAGCAAATACTTGATAAAGGCTATTTGCATTGGAGATCGGTTTGAATTAAATAGAGGCCAATTAGGTAGGGTTAGCATAATAAGGGGTTAAGGCTAATCTGTTAATTAAGCGTGGCGTCTCAACTTTAAGCTATTGATTGGTCAGAGAAACTTTGCCCTCTGGCGTCTAGCGGTTAAAGCTATTAAATTATCGCAAGGCGGTGCATCTCTAAATCGATGGCGCAATATGTACATTCCATTAATATATTATATATTGTTATGCTTGTCATAGGGAACCCATATTTATACTCCAAAAGAGAGCAGTGCGAATAATTGCAAAGGTGAAAAGGGAAGAGTCATGTCGACCCATTTTTAAAAGGCTAAGAATCCTCACCGTAACCTCACTCTATCTCTTTAAGTTACTAACTGAGTGTTTTAAGAATAAAGAAACACATTATAAAAAGTTTTCAGATACACATACTAAAAATACGAGAAATAAATTAAACATTTTTATACCATGTATTAAACTAAACACAGCAAGGCAAGACAAAAAATACTCAGGGCCATATTACTTTAACAGGCTACCAGAAAGTTTAAAAACTATTCAAGTGGAAAGCTTATTCAAAAAGTTACTTAAAGAATTCTTATTAGACAAAGCTTTTTACTCGATCGATGAGTTTGTTAATTTTAAATAATTTTTCAAATTTTTTGGTCATTTTTTTGACAATTTTAAGTAGCATTTTTTAATTATTCTGACTTTTTCTGATTTTAATTTCTTGATTATTTTTATCAATTATTTTAATTTGTGGTTTTAGTAAATAAATCTTAAAAATGATTTGGATGCCCTAAAAGCAATAATGAAGTAACGGTATGTACGTGGTGATAAATTTAAATATTGTAAAAACGAACTAATATACTGTAATTTAAATGTACCTAAATATTAAGTTTCTACAATCTGTTAAGATTTTTTGGAAATAAATTGAAATTGAAAATTGAAAAAATATATTATTATGGAATTTCCGATGTATTGGACTAGCAATACACTATTAACCCTTGGAGTAAATGGGTATTTTCATGGATGCATCTGTCTCTTTTGCAGGATTTTCGGCGACATCGACTTAAAGTACTATAACTACGAAACTACTACACCAATCATAAAAAGAACAATTGCACAATGATTGCATAGAAATTTCGAATATAGAATATTGAAATATCATTTTGTAAAACAATTAGATAATTATGAATAAATATGAGAACGTCAAAGAAGTGAAAAAAACGCGGAACCAGATCTGGTCGTATCATACTCAACGGATAATTGTTTCAGAACCAGATTTGGTCGTATCATACTCAACGGGTTAATGTGCATGTAGTTCAACTGCAGTTGATAGATAGCGCAGGCGTCGATTTATACCGTAACAAAAGCACATGTGGAGCCTTTTGAAATATCAGATACGGAACCACTCAATAAAATAAATAAAAAAAATGCTTTAAAACAAGAGTTGCAGGAGGTTTCTAAGGAAGAACGCGGCAAGCTGTTAAGGAGTTGCTGCTATAATTAATGTTGAAGGTGGCCCAACAAAATATTAAAATACGAATTAAAACATTTATTTTGTTATTTTAAAGGATGTAGTTTGTCTCACTAAATTCAGTTATATTCTAATAAAACTATTTTTAATGGGTGCCCAAATTTTATATGCAGGATTATTGGTAACTCGACGTATTCCTGGCAGGACTTATTATGGGAGCCAAAATGTAACAAATTTATACCTCCCGTATGTATGACCAAAAATCAATAGTTTTCGGGAATTTTGAATTATTAGGTTTTATGTTCAGTCATCAAGAATTTGACAATCAAGCCTAAATAATAAAAAAAAACTATTTAATCTGTTTCACTTATTTTTTATTTATAACTGACTATCTAAGCTAAGCAAATCAGAGAAAGTACCTAGGAAAGTACTACGAAAGTACCTACGAAAGTACCTACCTACGAAAGTACCACGAAAATACCTACTTGTTGGATAGCTGATTAAACGAAAAATTATGACAGTAATGTATACCTACTCTTAGTATCCTTGTGGTATTTTGAGGTACATTTAAATATGACATAAAAAAATATGACACGTAAATTAAATATAAATATAGAAATATTATGGTCCCAAATTAAAATTTTGTAGGTGTATAGTAAATTAATGATTTTCTTAGCTTAATCAAAGTGTCAGATACGAAAAAAAAAATAAGTGAAACCCATTCATTAAGCATTTTTTTTTATAATTTTGGCTGGTTTGTGAAATTCTGGGCTACTGACCAAAAATCATTAAAATTCTAAATTCTTGAAAATTATTGAATTTTGGCCATACATAGGGGATGCTTAATTTGTAGCATTTTGACTCCCATAAAATGTCCTGTCAGAAATACGTCGACTTACTAATAATCCTATATATGCATCCTTTTTAAACACGTATTTATTTATCCGACTACCCTCCATCTAGTGATATGCCAGCGCCCGTCCGGTATTATCCCCGTCATAAGTTAAAAGCTCGCCGGCGGAATCAGCAAGCGCATTATGTATAAGTAGAAAGATATCCCGCCGAGATAAGAGGAATATAAATATGCCAATGCGAGGGGCATATAATATGCTGGAACGTCTCGCTCGGCGGATTTCACAATATCATCGCTATTTCGGACGAAGAATCTCGAACTGATTCCGGCGATTTTATAGACAGAGTTTTGCATGACTGCTTTATCTAAGAAAAGTGTATTTATTTTTATGTTATTTCTTTAGCTCATGTTTAACTCTTAATGATAATATATTTGATATAAATATACACTTACGGCCTAAATCAGAGTCGGCCCTAAATTTAAAAATGTATTTATTTATTTGTTTATTTAAGAGGGCTCCGAGCCTATGCCGCTACACAAATGTAGGTAATTTACGCTTGCCGGCGGCGCCGCGGCAGCCACGCAGGTGTGAGTAAATCGCATACATTGATAACGCTGAACAAACGGTCACCCACCAAAGCGATGTAACCCGCATTTTATAATTTTATTGCTCATAGCAAATTGCAAATAACAAAAACTGCAAATTGTGATAAAAACCAAATCCTTTTTGCACACGTATTTATTAGACCAAAATGGTCGATTTGACCCGCCGTTCCGACATATTTGGCCCAGCGGACTCAAAATAGCGGCCGTTTTTCAAGATGGTCGCTAATAAACCAAAATGATTTTTCTCATGCTGATTTTAATGACCCATGGGCCTTTTCGGCTATTTTGGGGTCGTATATGTGAAATATGGCAATAAAAATAACTTTAGTTAATTTTGAACAGGATTATAAACATTTTTAACGAGTATTTACTTTCACGTTACCGTTATGTTATACGCGTCTTCTTCGAGTATTTTCACACTGGAAAAGACGAATCTAAAGTCAAAACTGTCAAAAATGTCAAACGAGAGAATAATTTTGTGTATGCTGTAAGTAATTTCTGAAATTTGCTACCCAGAAAACATGGAAAATTTGAACTATATAATATAGAATATGTGAATGGGTCTTTGACTTTGAATTTGTAGTCGCTGGCTCAAATATGACGACTACATGTGTTTTGAACAACCTTTGAACGTATTTTGAACCGATTTGAACATACTTGTACTTTTGGCCAGAAAACTTAAACTTTTGTACTCGGTGTCATCATCAGAACTGGTCAAAATAAATGTACCGTGGCCGTTTTATTCTACACTATACTACACCATATATAAATGATTGTACACATTCTACCTTGTTTGTAAGGAATTATTTATTTATATTTATTTATGTTTATATTTTCAGCATCATATTTGAAATGTACGACGCCAAAATAACCGAAAAAGACCCATGGGTCTTTAAAATCAGCACGAGAATAATCATTTTGGTTTATTAGGGGCCATCTTGGAAAATTGCCGCCATTTCGAGTCCGCTGGGCCGAATATGTCGGAGCGGCAGGTCAAATCAACTATTTTGGTCTAATGAACACACGTGTGCAAATGGATTTGCTATTATCACAATTTACAATATTCTTTCAAAATATGAGACGAACCGCTTCCACTATCAGGATAGCAGATACTTTATGATTCTGAGTAAAGAAATAAAAATGGATAATGCTTAAAACAATTATAACATTGTTATTCTCATCAGTACGAGGATAAAATGTATGTCGAGAAGGATAAAAAAACAGTAATTATTATAGGTATAAATAGCTACACCAAAACTTTAATTATTTCAAAAAGCAGTTACTTACTTTTATAAATAAACTACTTCCGACGGAAAGAAGGTGCAGATGGATTTCGCGGCTTTACCCTTCCTATTTGAGTTAACCATTTTTTGGTTAGACCCTTACAAATGCTAAAATTGTATCTAACCAATATTGGTTAGGGCGCTCCGCGCTGCGTAAAATGCCAACTTTTGAAATATTTATTCATTATTATCTTAATTGTTTGACGAGATAAGCTTATAATATTATAAATTTCAAATTTCAATGCGATCATTCTACAGTTATTCTTTTTACGATCCGTATAGTAGTTTAAAAGTTATGGTCGTTTTTCTCAAGGCCATCGACTTCACGCGCAAAAGTGTCCCGGGCAGAAGTGACGACTAAATTTTTACCCCGAAATAGGAGGGGTTAATGTGATTATATATTTTTGAACAACTTCAAATATGTAATTAAAATTAATAAAGAAATAAATTAATGAATGCCACTTTTAAACAGTCTCGAAGAGGAGTTTTGTGGATTTCACTCTGTGCTCCCCGGGATTCACCCGTTGGATGAACAATTGGAAAGTTCACGAGCACCTTTCTTCTGCGGACCGCAGACTGGTGATATTTGGCATCGGCCGTCGCGTTCCCCCCACGCCACAATCCGAGTGGCGATACCGAACATTAACTGGGACCGGTTTGGTGAAGTCCTCTGCGAGAATCTTGAGGCCTTTCCATCGCCTTCTTGTAGTACCGCAGAGGACTTATGTGTCGCACTTAATGCGGCCATCGAGTCTTCCTGTGATGCCGTAGTAGGGCGGAAGAAACCCCGCGGTGGTTTCGCGGCCCCGTGGTGGTCTTCCGAACTCTGCGATAATTTTAAATTTAATATTTTAAATAATGTAACGTAGCGATTGAAAATTAATGTGATTGAAAATTCTTATCTTTGTGATGTTACGCAATGATGAGATGAAAATTTTCTGCTGATCGATCAAGGTGAACAATGTATGAGATGAAGTTAAAATAAAGAAAAATAAAAAAACTCAAGTTTCAATTTTTTTTAAACTCTCTCTATACTATTGAATATCTATGATATTGAACATTTTCAAAGCCTATTTGATTTTAAAATGTTTTTCAAAGGATTTTATTTTTCTATAGTTTTAAAATATTTCTAAGTATTCTGTAGTTTTGAATATTTTCAAAGACTATTTGATTTTAAAATGATTTTCAAATTATTTTATTTTTCTATGGTTTCAAAATATTTCAAAGTATTCTATTGTTTTGAATATTTTCAAAAACTATTAGATTTTAAAATGATTTTCAATTTTTTTTAATTTTCTATGGTTTTAAAATATTTCTAAGTATTCTATAGTTTTGAATATTTTCAAAGACTATTTGATTTTAAAATGATTTTTAAATTATTTTATTTTTCTATAGTTTAAAAATATTTATAAGTATTCTATCGTTTTGAATATTTTCAAAGACTATTTGATTTTAAAATTCCCGTGCTTTTTCTGGTTTAAATGACGTGTCGCAACCTTAAATCAGTGCATATCCTATCAATGCTCTTTGTAAGCTAAATATCTTACAGCCAACCACTTATTTTCAACCTACGAAAATGTTACATCTGCATGCCGAAATGTCCTTCCTGATGGAGAAACTGCTTTTCAAAATAAATATTCAAAATCAATATTCTACCTGTACATGGTTTATGCGTCTTTCAGTATTTTTTTATCGAATTTCAGGTTTTTCACGCAAATTAACTAAACTATTCGAGATTACAAGTTTCGAATAGTGGTCCCTTCAGAAAATATTTTCAATTGTTTTACGCTTATTGGAGTCGATCTATTTTTTATATAATGTGCATCGTATCGATCGAATCTTGGGGTTTAAAACTATCTCATTTTCTAATATCTCGGACTGAAAACAACATCGCTTTCTCATGTCTTCAGACTTAAATTTCACGCTGATTCTATGGCGTTTCTCAAAAAACGAAATATGTTTTATTGCGCTTCCCCATGAACTAAAATACATGTAGAGTATTATAATAAGTTATAACAAAGATGCCATAAACATCCATTAATAAAAAACAAATATAAAAAATAAAATACTTACTGCTGTTTGCTTTCTCGTGACGATGCGTGACGACGCGGCACTGCGGTGTAGAAGAATAAAATATTACGTGAGCGGGAACTGATAAGAGCTAACCGAAAAAGACGTGCTCTCGCTTCCAATAGCAGCAGGGAAGTGAATCTATTTCATAGCGCGCCTGTCTATTTATTAACGCGGCCAGCCCATACAAAAAATGTATGGAGAATCTGATACCTGATTTTCTGGGATTTATTGTATAACATTCTATTACAATAATTGAAATTTAAATATTTTATAGTGAAGATATGTCATTTACCTTTCTTTTATAATAATTTGTAATTCAAATTAGTTATTATTTTCCCAGTGAGGACTAAAACCCCGCGCCCATTTTTGTATATTTTCTTGGGTGTTTTTATAAAAAACTACGCAAACTACTGCCAAATTTATTAGCTCACCTTATAAATGACTTATTGATAAAAACGAGTGTTTTTGTCACTGCTTTATTAGCGTAGTTTTAGCGGAATAACTAAAACGCTAGACCCTAATTTGAGAAATGTTACATTGTTACCGAAGTTAAGAATTTATACATTGAACAGCTTAAGATTGACACAGTTTACGTAACAATTTGCGCTATGCACATCTAACGAGGCTTCTCAGGCCTGTATATCTCAGGCACATGATGCAGATGGGGAAAATATGAAAAATAATATTATACTTGATAACTTAAAAAGATAAAAAGAAGAGAGGAAACGAAAAAATAAGGAAATGAAAGAAAAAAATAAAGGTAACCCTCCATTGTTTTATATTAACAAATATGTATATTTTTTTAAAGATTTTAGTAATAAAATTCACGACACGTGATATAATAAATAAAATACATAAATAGACACAAACTTTACATACACTGATACAAAGATTCTTAGCAGTTCGTTTTCTAAACGCAGGTATTAACCATCTGTTTATTTTAAATTTAAACATTTTTTTTCAAATTGTCGTCGATGCTGTTAAAAAATTTGGGCGCCATAAAATACACTTGCCTTTGAGCAAAGGTAGTTCTTACTAGGAGACATATGTAGTTAGTAGATGCCGATGCTCTTGTTGCAATAGCTTGCTAACCTTTTTCCCCATTCTGTGCGTGCTTTTGGAAGAAAATCAGAATTTGTTTCACAACAATCTGTTTTATTTGCAAAACCTGGAACTCTTCAAACAGAAGTACAGATAAATAACTCGAATGTTTTTTTTTCCAATGACCATAAGAGCTTCTGTGCTTTTAAAAGTAGATCCAAAACTTGCTTAGTGCAGGCACCCCATGCAATGAAGCCATGGACCCATAGACTTTGGCACAATGCACAATTTTGGTGGTTATAAAACCTCTACTAGTATATCACGGCACCTAATTCAGTATCATCCTTAGTAACGGTATTAGTAAGTCGTTGTATTAGGTCTCACAACTGGTAACTTAAAAAGATAAAAAGAAGAGAGGAAACGAAAAAATAAGGAAATGAAAGAAAAAAATAAAGGTAACCCTCCATTGTTTTATATTAACAAATATGTATATTTTTTTAAAGATTTTAGTAATAAAATTCACGACACGTGATATAATAAATAAAATACATAAATAGACACAAACTTTACATACACTGATACAAAGATTCTTAGCAGTTCGTTTTCTAAACGCAGGTATTAACCATCTGTTTATTTTAAATTTAAACATTTTTTTTCAAATTGTAGTCGATGCTGTTAAAAAATTTGGGCGCCATAAAATACACTTGCCTTTGAGCAAAGGTAGTTCTTACTAGGAGACATATGTAGTTAGTAGATGCCGATGCTCTTGTTGCAATAGCTTGCTAACCTTTTTCCCCATTCTGTGCGTGCTTTTGGAAGAAAATCAGAATTTGTTTCACAACAATCTGTTTTATTTGCAAAACCTGGAACTCTTCAAACAGAAGTACAAATAAATAACTCGAATGTTTTTTTTTCCAATGACCATAAGAGCTTCTGTGCTTTTAAAAGTAGATCCAAAACTTGCTTAGTGCAGGCACCCCATGCAATGATGCCATGGACCCATAGACTTTGGCACAATGCACAATTTTGGTGGTTATAAAACCTCTACTAGTATATCACGGCACCTAATTCAGTATCATCCTTAGTAACGGTATTAGTAAGTCGTTGTATTAGGTCTCACAACTGGTAACACACGTCATTTTTTAATATATTATATTTATTTAGGGGGTTTTAAACATTTACCCTCATTTTTGACATTTGATTCCAACCTCAAAATATAAATTTCGCAACTTTTTCTTGTTGGTGGTTAGCAAATAAAGTCCTTTGGCCCTTAAAAAATGGTTGACATTAAAAAAACCGTATTTTGGCAGTAAATGGACTCTGACAACGCTGAATAGGCGCTTCGATTGATTTAGCAGCACTCTAACAGCGCCACAAACCGTGATTAAAAATGTATGGGACCTAAATATCATTACGAATCCGTGATTAGCTTAGTAAAGTCGCCTGAATAGAGTTTTAAAAAATATCGTCAGACGAACTTTATTGGACCTCTCTGAATAAAACCGTTACAGTTTACGATGAATTGTATTTTTTTTAACTTTTTTTTTTAATTTGTTGTGTGAGGGTTTTTTAAGGTCTCTATGAGCCTTGTAACACTGCGACCATTGCTGCTCTATTGTGTTCGCCACCTAGTATAGTTCTACGCTAAGCCTCGTGTCATTTAAGAACCGCAATAGGATTTTGGCGCCAGATTGTTTTACCTCCTTAGGTTGGAGGTAATGACCACCCAAGTGGGTGTATCTTTTACTCTTCAGCGGGCCACACCCGCTCATGAGGTGCAGGAGAGTTTCGTCTGCCCCTTGGCAGAACCAGCACATTATCGTGTCTCGGAGCTTGAGGTTGTACGTTTGTTTGTTCAGGCCACAATGCCTCGTGAGTGCCCTCACTAGGATGCGTAGATTGTTCCTATTTAGCGATAAGGCCTCACGGGCACTTTTTTGACCTTGTAAATATCAGTTTTCAAAAACCATGTACAATTAAATATTGAGGTCAAAAACAATAATAATCAAGTAATGTTAATTAGTAGATATGAAATGATAATTCAACACATACAATCAGATGTAATATCAGGCATACGAGTTTCATCTGCTAGATTATCCCTGGATAAGAATATAAGGTACGAGGGCTGGCAATCACAGACGGGACTCCAAAGTAGTCGCGGTTTGTAGGGTAGGTTCGAAGGTACTCACTCAGTACCGTAGATCCGGCTTCTGCATAATGCACGAGTCGTAAGCCAATCCTCCTGGAGGATAGTTCTGTCCAGCGGGACAACTTTTCAAAGTAAAATTGGAATTCGGAAGCGGAAGTGTTGGGCGTTATGCTAAATAGTCGACCGGGCAAACTGATGCCGAATAACAGACATTCCGGCTAAGTGCTTTACGACGAGAGCCCCGCTTTACCCTGCGCTGAGAGCATCGCGTTTTAGGCAAATTGATTCCGATGTCTCTTACTAGAATTATAGAGAAATATCATACTAATAAAGAGATTACTTGAAATTTAATATTATAGGTTTCAAGTAAAAAAAATGAAAGAGTATTTTTAACACGCTTTTATTATTTCGCTCCTTTTATATTGTTTTTTCTGATGCCGCGTTCTTCGGGAATTACACACGCTGGTTCCATACTCGATAAACTGCAGTAATTACCAGCTTCTGCTATGATGGTTTGTCAGAAGAGTCTTATCCACTAAAACTGGTGGACACATCAACCTAGGAAGGTAAGAAGATATGTAATCATTCTTTTAACCTGGTATGGGCGTAAAGACCTAAGAGTTGGGGGGGGGGGGGGGTAGGAGTGTGGTTTGGGGGTTAAGAGGGTGAAGGTGGGTGTTTGGGGTTGAGGGGTTTGTCGCGCGAGGAGGGATGTCTGCTTGCCGGGAAAGTCTTGGAATGACACAACCAATTTTTATTAGTTCTATGGCAGGAGTATTGGCCGCCGTATAGTTTTATTGGCCGTCGACTATACTTTTGCGATTGTTCTAGCAAATTATGATGTTCTTAGTGTAGATGCGTATTTTCTCATTTAGCGCATAATGGTCATATTGGTCGTATTGGTCACCAATTGAAGTATTTTAATCATTAATAACGGTCGGTTTTTAGCGGTTTTTTTCTCTTGGTTGATTTTTAAAGTGCTCTGGCAGGTGTGACATTTTATTGTCCTTTGGCTCTAATTTTGCGATTGTTCTAGCAAATGACGATGTTCTTAATATATATACATATTTTCTCACTTGGCGTACATTGGTCATATTGGTCATACTGATCACCAACCTTCGATCGACGTAATTGGACCAGTAATAACAGTCGGTTTCGAGCAAACCTTTTTTTTAGAGAACTCTATGGTAGGGGTGGCCCTTTATTGGGCTTTGATCCTACTTTTGCGATTGTTCCAGCAGCTGATGGCATTCCTAGTGTAGATGCATATTTTCTCATTCGGCGCCCATTTAAAATTAAATGGGAAAGGCGACGGAAGCGGAAAGCGAGAAACGGGAACAACAGACGGCGTCCAGCGAGAGGTGAACTCATTAAGAAATCAACATTGCACCGGAGACGCCATGCGCACGATGCCTGCCGCACCGCCGTCGACTGTGTAAACGGAAAATGTACGACACGACGTGCCATTAGTTCTATGCAGCTCCAGCAAACTTCGCCGCGCAACCGACCGAGTGTAGCTGTAAGTTGTTTATACTTGGGTAAGTCGTGCGTCTAAATTATGCATAGTAGTTGGTTTAATAGAAAATCAATATTATTGGGGGGGGGGGGGGGCGGATGCGTAGCTAGTGACATTTCTTGTGACGTCATTCGGGCAGGGTGCAAGGCGTAGGAGGGAACGTATCCCATACAAGTGTAGCTAGATGGGTTATAACCGGCTTGCTTGTAAATAGGAGATGGCAAGCAAGCAAACAAGGTAGTAGTTAAATTTTAGGGGTTTTCCGATAGTAGATAAAATATGTAGATGTAAAAGGAGACAATATACCGTTAAAACAAAATTTCCTATGAGATACCCAGTGTGTAGCCGAATACGTCTTTAAATGTTCAGTCAAACACAACCGATGTATGATGTTATCTACCAGTCCTGTCATTTTGAATCAATAATTATTTATATTTTATATAGACACCGCATATATTACCTGTTGGCGATGAACTACCATAGCCTAACTGGAACTAACCCTGTCAGTTTGGAATGGTCAGCTACTTCTGGCAAAGAAGTCACCCTGAGAAGTTTTAACGATAAAGGTTCATTCTTTTAACCATGTGGTGAACGTAGAAACTTAGGGACAAAGAGTCCACTGTGTAGTTTCATCGACGAGCCTGTGAGAGTCCAACGCCTTACCTCGTGGCACTAGGAAGTGAACCCAGCGGGAGACTCCCGCCCTCGTGTCCAGATTTCTCCGGATTTCTCCTTCCTTCCATCTGGTTACAGGTCTGAAGTCGCTTGCACGGCCTCTACCTGATGTAACTGATGGCAGCATATTTTACATTGTATTGTTGTATATACAGTGTACATGACAGTATATTGCACATTGTCTTAAAATGCACAATTATGTTGACCTTTGACGCTATTTTTGCGATTGTTCTAGCAAATGATGGCGTTCTTATTGTGGATGAATATTTTCTCATTTGGCGCCCATTTAAAATTGAATAACAAGGGCGACGGAGGCGGAAAGCGAGAAACGGGAACAAGATACTGCGTCCAGCGAGAGGTAAACTCATTAAGAAATCAATATGGCACCGGAGACGCCATGCGCGGACGC